>JBBPJS010000763.1:0-14080 GCA_038088835.1 Singerocomus rubriflavus | reverse complement strand
GGGTGGGGCAATTCTAGGGTCGTCTATGGAGGACCAGGACATGATTGGGGGGTTATCCCGACCAGCATCCGAAGAGAAGAAACGGAGCTGCGTACAGCCCTCTTTTTCCCACGGATGCTCGTCCATACCAATCATGCGCGCACAACACACAGCACATCCCTTTCCCGCCTTTCCCGTCTATTCGTGTGCATTCATCGCCAATGACAAAGTTCTTGTTGGTGGTGGAGGCGGTGCATCAAGGACGGGTATAAAGAACAAACTGGTAGGCATTCTTTGTGTCAGGAAGTATCATTCATTCACGCTTCTCGATTAGAGACTATTCCGTGTATCTGATGACAGACAACTTGATATTCTAAGTGAGCTGGAGCTTGAAAAGGGCGAGGATGCACCGATGAGCATGGCCGCGCATTCCCAGGTATCGTACACTCAACACTTGACTGGATTTTCAGTCATACATGACCCCAGAGCGGAACCCTCGTGTGTGGCATAAACAGCAGTCCAGAAAGACTGGAGAAAGGGTGCAATGAGAATTGTAGAAAGTTTTCAGTAAGCACAGACGGGCACAAGTACTTTTCTAGTCTATCCGTCGTTCGCAGCTTACTTTGTCATCAAGATTCGCCCAGCTTGCAACTCGCAGCACACTCACTTTGAGTAGCTCAGATGATTACCAGGTTCGTCTTATTTTAATCACCGCGAACAATATTGTATTCACCAAAGCTTTAGCGTGTGACTGTGCTTTCACCGAATGGCTCATATTTAGTCGTTGCTGGTGCTCATGATGTAACGATCTTCATTCGTACCTCACATTTGTTCTCAACCAAGCCTTTCAGTTCTCTCTTCTCAACTACGATACCCTCCTGCCCATAGTTCCCTCAATACGTGTCGGCGAGGGAGAAATATACGATGCGACCCTTTCATCATCGCACGTACGTCAACTCTCCTCCCACTCCAGTTAGTCCTTTCAAACTCTATCGTTTCAGCTCTTTCTTGTTACCAGTTCAAAGCTTTTCCTATACGCCCTCCCTCCCCCCGCGAATGGTGTCCGGCACGAGAATACAGCTGAAAGTGATGTCGCGCAGTCTAACTTGGATTACCCTCCAAAGTGCCTTGACGTGATTAAAACCATCAATCTTCCTTCAATACCCGGTATTCCTCCTGGATCGAATATCACGTTTCGTGCTGCACGGTGAGTTTACACGCACAGTTCACTTTATTCTAGTCACCGTCGCCCCAGGTTACACCCTATTCACCAGGACACATTATACTCTGTAGTCAATGTTGCCCTGCCTCGTGGTAAACACACGAAGCTTGCCAAAAAGCGAGCATATGTCCTCAAGTGGAAGGTCACGGAAAAAGATGGTTCCTTTGATGCCTGCATAGACACGATGCGGAAAGTTTGTGACGGTAATTTGACATGCTTTGACCTGAGGTGCGTTTGCTGCTATGGTACACGTCATCCAGCAGGCTAAATAAAGTTCTACAGCTCGGATGGCAGGTTGCTTGCGTTTGGTGCATCCGATTACAGTCTTGGAGTTTTGGACTCGAATACTTTAACAGTGAGCTGGACTACACACACTCCGCGCTGCCATTGACAGACTGAAACCATTAGCCACTACTGTCCATCTTGAAAGCACACCAGTTCCCAATCACTACCCTTCGATTCAGTCCTACCTCGAGGTTGCTTGTGTCAGGTGGCGTTGACAGCTCCATATGCGTGGTCAGCATTCCTGACGTCTTCCGGAGTCAATGTTAGTTTTTTTTTTTCCCTCTTATTTTCTCCTCTGTTGATCTTGTACTGCTTTTTAGCATGGACCATCCTTATTGTCATTGCCATCATGGTCGTCATTATCGCCATTCTGATGCAGCAACGAACGTTCACCAAGTATTATTAGCATGTACTCCATGCGGCTGATCCCCTGGCAATTACCTGCGAACCTGCTGCAGCTCAGTTTTGGGTTATGTCGTTGTTCCTTGTATTTATCATTCATATTAGATCGTCCAACTATATTCAGGCTGGTACACATGTTTCCATACCTTTTGGTCGAATTTGATTAATCATAGTCTTCCTCCTCCACGAGTTTTCGCTTGACACCACTAGAAGGTGTGCTAGTCGTCTGTACTTCTTCCATTGTTTCGTCCGCATTGCTCTCTTCATCGTCTTCATCGTCTCCACCCCCTCCAAACAAATCCGCTTCTTCTCCATTCTCGCTACCCTCTTCGGGTGCCTCACCTGCTATGACAGGTGCAGGAGTCCCTCCCATCTCAACATCGGTTGGGGTTATCGGGGCATTTGCAAATGGAATCGCAGTAGGTTCCATGTCGGCGTCGTCTTCTTCATCCTCTTGTGCTACTGGCACCCCCTCTTCTTCGTCCTCTTCTATTTCTTCTATTTCCTCGTCGTACAATTTGACGGTTGGCGGGGGCTTATTTGGTACAAGGTCAAAGTTGACCGAAGTCAGTGTCTCCGCAGAGGGTGGCAGCCGGACACCAAAGACCTCCGGAACTGCGGGAAGGGGCGTCGCGTTCGTTTGCGACGCAAGGGACGTCATATACTAGAGAAAAGACCGGAACCATACGACAAGGGTGAGCGGGAACACCATGAGAGGAGCCTTGCCCCACAAGTTGCACGGCACACACACCTCCTTTGGTACGCGGCCGCCAAACTCCCATCCAACGCGCGCCTGTACTGCGAGGACGATGTCTTCCATCTCGATTTTGGAAGCGCCCGAGCGTCCTGCGTGTTCTGCGTACACTTGTGCATCCGACAATACTTGGGTCGTGTAGCGGTGGGCGAACTCGAGGAGTTGATGGAGTACACCTGGCTGGGCATCCTGGACCGTGGGCGTTGATGCGAGCAGGAGGGCGATCGCTCTAGCTGTGGGCGGAAGCGTCTCTGAAGGTGCTTGAGCGCCTTGAGGTCGAGACATGTCCGTGATGCTCACAAGAGTCTACCAGGAAGTGTAGCAAGTCTGGCTGTGAAACACGGATGCCATTAGGGTATCGCGCATCAAGGTAGGACAACACACGTATCAAGTAACAACAAAGGAAAGACGAATACAGGCAACTAACGAACGGGTTTCATAGAGATCTGGAATATAACTACCTGTCTCTTCCACGTACAGACATAACCAGTATGACTTGGACGTTAATCAGCATACAAGATATGTTTTTCTGCGCTCTCCAGCCAATCGCGCAAGTCACGGTCACTTTCGAGACCTATAAATCCGTTGTGCAGACTATCGCGATACCGCAGATTGGATATGTTCGTGCCGAGGCGAGCTTGGACCCTACTCAGCAGCTCAAAATGTGTAACCTTGGGATGAACGCGAATGGCGATCAAGTCATCGGTGACACGATCGAAAATCTTAATTTTAACAAAGGCAGTTTGAGGATTGCATACGGACACGGGAGGTGCATTCACGTTAGTGGTGGCGGAAGATTGGGAACGCGAGCGGGAAGGAAGAGATGGCTGAGACGAACGCAGCGACGACGGTGACGACGTCGTAGGCTCGGGCCACTGAATATTTGAGGCACTTGATCCACGTGATCCACGCAAGACATTTGCGTGGCCATTTGACCGTTCAATGTGAAGCGGTGTGACCTCGCTATTCTGTGTAGCGGAGCGCTGGTGGACGGCACCGCTAGGCTTGGAGTTGCCATGCGAGGGAAGAGTGTGACCCTCCCCATATTCTGAGCCGTCGCTACGATCATCTCGGTCGGATAACTTCATCTCACCGAGTGTGTCGCGGACTTCCTCTTCAAAATCGCGCGTAGTCGAATCTCCACGCGCTGCACCCACGTGAGCATCCGCATCTCCGCCGTCGGAAAATAGTGCGCTGATTTCATCATACCGAGGTTCAATGTCGTTTTCTACATCGCCTGATTTAGGAGAAAGGAAGTTGCGAATGAGTCGGTGTTCCAAAATGTAGGATGCGCCGATGGAGTTCAAAGCGCAAAGCTTGCGGATGTACTGGTCTAGTTCGACCCGTCGTAGGGCGGTGACCTCGCCGTCAACTTTATTTGCGGGACCGGGCATGAAAGGGAGGATACGGTTTGATCCGGGTTCTCGGCCAGCCTCTTGTGGGAAAGTGTCTAAAAGACTGACTTGGAAATCGTAAAAGTCGTTGTAAGGTCTGAAGAGGACGAGTTGTTTTGCTTTTGGTAGAACATGGGGGTCGTGTGGATCATAAGGTTGGAAGATGGCATCGATGCGGAACCAGTATTCGTTCATCTCGTAGTGGAAGGAGACGACCTCTGCGGACAAGAGGATGCCATCTGGCAACAGGACTGGGGAATGGGGGCGTGCTGTGGGGGTGGAAGTGGGTTGGGGAGCTGGAAGCTTACTGGGGAGGGGGGGTGCGCTAGTTTGGGTCCAAGGGGTGTTTGGGAGTGAGGATGGGCTGTCTTCGAGGACTCCGAGAGAGATACTGTTCTGCTTGTAGTTGATCATGGCTTTCTTCCAATCCTCTACTTTTGGAAGATCGCCGCAGTCCATGAGCGCATCTACGTCGTCGATGGGGAGATTGGATGCGGGATCGCGGAGCTGGACGAACGAAGCCGGGATCAAACCGGGACGGCCAAGTCTGCCGATGGGTTTGGCAACGAACCACTCGCGATTGGACTGTGCGACGACCGAGATGGGGTCGCCTGCTTTGGCGTCGAGCTCGTCGGCGCGTTCTGCTAAGAAATCGTGTAGGACGACGGCGTAGAAGACGCGGGTCCTTGGGATCTTTGGGGAGACGAGGGGGCTGGTTGGACTGTCGAAGCGGGGTGCGGGCTGGTTGGCGCGCGTGCTGCTAGTGCAGGGAGGTGAGCGAGAGGCACAGAGAGAGAGATGGAGGGGAAGTGGGTGCTGACACGGAGGTAGGGCTCCTGAGAAACTCTTCGAACATATTCTTTGGTACCAGCCCGCGTGCGCCTGTGACGGGATTGTGGGCTTGATACCAAGGGCCATCGTTGTCCGGATCTCCGGTTACGTAGAAGAAGTCGCCCTTGTTAAATGGGAGATGCTGGGGTGAATCTGAGGTGGAGGACGTGAGTGCACGAATGACCTTGTGAGGTGGGAGGGACGAGGAGGGGGTCTTTGGGATGGGTTGGGGTGTCGATATCTGCAGACGGGTCTCTCTGCGTGGCTTCCGGAGCGACCTCATCGTGGGGGCTCAACGCACCGCAAACGGGCAGACCCACTCTCCAAGGTCATGATTATGTAAGAAGGACCAACTGCATCTCTCGCCTCGAAGCTGATTGCGACCCCACGTATGGCGGCGAGAAAACTGCAGAGTACGTCTCTACGTCGTACGGTATACCCTCGCTGATGGGACAGTGTATGCAGCCGAGATAGACCGCACCCTCAAAAAGGTCTCAGAGGGCGTGGAGCTCTTTGAGAGCATCTACGACAAGATGCAGGCCTCAACAAACCAGACCCAGAAGGAGAAGCTCGAGACAGACCTCAAGACACAGATAAAGAAGCTACAGCGTCTCCGCGACCAGATCAAGACATGGGTCGCTAGTAACGACATCAAGGACAAGTCCCTCCTCCTCGATAACAGACGGCTCATCGAGACGGTGCGTCACTTGCAACCGACAGCCGCATCATCCGGAGCTGTCCTCGTCCCCGTTTGCTGCTGCTCTCCGTCTGACACGACGCTGACCCTTGATGTAGCAAATGGAAAAGTTCAAAGCCTGCGAAAAGGAAATGAAAACAAAAGCTTTTTCCAAAGAGGGTCTCACCCAGTCCGCCAAGCTAGACCCAAAGGCACAGGAGAAACTAGAGGTCACCTCCTGGCTACAGCAGTGCGTCGAAGACCTCACTCTTCAGGTAGAGCAATCCGAGGCAGAAATAGAGTCCCTCCAAGGTGGTGGAAAGAAGCGCGGCAAGGGTCAGTCGTCAGCAGCAAGCCGTCTCGATGAGCTCGAGCATCTCAACGAACGCCGGAAATGGCATGTCAGTCGTCTTGAACTCATCCTTCGCCTCCTCGACAATGGCTCCCTCCCCACTGACCGCGTGCTCGCTCTTAAAGAGGACGTTACATATTTTGTCGAGAGTAATACTGTATGTCCTCTCGTACAGCCCTGCTGAACATTTCATTTCTTATACACCGCACTAGGAAGAGGACTTTGACGAAGACATGGGGCTTTATGACGACCTCCACCTCGAAGAAGAGGAAGAAAAGTTCGGCTTGGCAAACGACGACAATGATGGCATCGACGATTCCGATGACCAGAGTGAAGGCAAGTCCTTTGATATCTCTGCTCCAAACCAATCTAACTTGGCAACAGAACCACCGCAGAGGTCGACCAAGAAGCATGACAAAGACGAAGACAGTGTTGCAAGCGGTAGCAAACGAGACGACAGTCCCGTTCAGAAGAAACCGGGGGTAGGATTACAGCTACGGAGTGAGTCTCGAGTCATTTGCATGTCCATGTCTGACCAACAGCGTCCAGAAGGCTCACTAGCAACAGAGGGTAAGTGCTTCGCAATCGTCGCATGTCTGTTCGAAATAATTTGCTGCATCCAGCAAAACCACCACCCAATCTCAACTTTGCACAACAGCCCATGTCTAGCATATTGAAGGCAGGTTTACCTCCAGCACCTCGCCCCCCAGCGATGTTGCCCCCTATTCGATATGCTACTGCTGCTGCTGCCGCAGTCTCATCTACTACTCCGGCGACAGCGGGGCTGCCACCAACACCAACAACTCAAGCAGTGTCAAACGTACTGACGACTACCTTGCCAGTACCATCGACAGCACTGTCAATAACACCCTCGTTATCGCAGAACATCCCAGAGTCCCAACTACTGTCATCGCCCAGTCTCACTCACCCTTCTGTGACGAGCCCAATGTTATCGTCTGCCTCTGCATCACATCAACCGGATGGTTCTTTTTACTCGGGTCAAGACTCGCCTGCGATATCAGAGGCAGTTCCAAGTTCTGTGAGTGGTCCTGCCGCATCCTCGTCTCCACAGCATGCAACACTACCCAAAGGTATGCCGTTCGATTCCACGTGTTGGATCTTTGGTAAGAACTTTCACAGAGCCTGTGACATCGCCTGTGTTGCCGAGGGCTGCATCCCCTGCCGTCCTAGTACGTGTTTTACCAACCATCTATCTGGAATGAATGAAACTGAACGTGTGGGTGTAAGCAGCAAGTCGTGTCTTCAGACATCCAGCAGCCTCAAGCCAATGGAGCAACCCTAGCGGCTCAGTTGATTGTACCACCACCAGCTTCAACTGGACCCTCTCCCCTTCCCCGACAGGTTCAGCAGTCGTCTACTCCAGGGCTACCAACACCTCCAAATACGTCCCTGCAACCTCCCCAGTATCCTCCAGGCGTCAAAGCGCCAATGTCTACTGAGCAACAATCGATTGCACAGGAACAAACTAATGTGGGGATGCTCAGACCGCCTTCAGTAAACCATGCCCAACAGGCTCCAAATCGGCCAGTGACGACCACGTTCCCGGGATCCTTGTCAGATCTCGTCGCGTCGTTTGAGACGGTAAAGCAAAAGGGTGAGTCAGAGACTAGTCTAGTTGTATGTCTCATTCGGATGTCTGTAGCTCCTCATCGTATGAATAACCTGGGTGAAGTACACAAGCTATTGGAGGGTGGTTACACGCATGCTCCCCAGCCCGTCGACACAGAAAAGTAAGAAGGGATTTTAAAAGACAGTGTCACAGTTGCCAACTCATTCCTAGGCCAAAATATTATGTTCCTCGACACCCATTCAACACTCCGTCGTTTTACCCTCAGACACCACACCCCGTGCTGAGCTCGCCTGCTCTGTTCTCCCAGATTGATGTAGAGACATTGTTCTATGTCTTTTACTACCTCCCTGGGACGTATCAACAGTATGTCACTTGCTTTCTTCGTACACAGTTGGGGGACTTGACGTGTTGTGTAGGTATCTTGCTGCCAAGGAACTAAAGCGCCAATCATGGCGATTCCATGTCAAATACTTGACGTGGTTCCAGCGACATTCGGAACCCCAGGCTATCACTGAAGAATATGAGCAAGGAGTGTATGTGTACTTTGATTGGGAAGGGTCGTGGTGTCAGCGCAAGAAGAGCGATTTTCGCTTTGAATACCGTTACCTCTCGGAAGACTAATCTTTTTTCTTCCCAAGACCGTCTTTGTTCTGCCCCGTGTTCTGCTTGTGCTCGGAACTCGTTGTAATTTAACTGCAGCGTACTAGTCACTGTCGTACTGCTCATTGGCCGGCATTACTCTAATGCATTGCTAAAAGTCCAAGACGCTAGATTACTCGAGTACAACTACTGCTCCGAGGGCTTCGAAAGTCGACTTTAGTTTATCCGCGTCTTCTTTCGAGAGGTTCTCCTTGAGGACTTTTGGGACGGACTCGACAAATTTCTTGGCCTGCGAGCGAAAGGCACGACGATATGCATGTCATTCAACGTCGCAACAGTGGACACTTACATCGATGAGAGTCAGGTTCGGTACGAGCGATTTTACCTCGCGGATGATTTTGGGCTTGGCAGCGGCATCAAACGATTTGAGCATGACATTAAAGATGGTCTTCTCCTTTGGTTTCTCCTGCAAAGGGATGGATATTACGCCTGGGTACATGTGTTGGCGTCTGTGTCTCACCTCAGCGGCAGCTTCTTCCGCCGGTGCAGTAGCAGTCACTGAAGCAGGCGCGGAGGCAGAAGGCATGGCAATCTCTTGGATATTTAGCCGGGACTGTCGGGTGAAAGAAATCAGGCGATGCACGTGTTTCACGAAGGAAACAAGTTCTCGCCTTGAGCAGCGACACGAGATCCGCTGCTTGGAGGAGGGTGAGACCGGAGATGTCGTCGACTATACGGCCAATTCTGGGATCGGCTGGTGGAACACTTGGAGGAGGAGAGGCTTGAGAGGTATCCGCTGTTGTTGCAAGCCATCTTGTTTGCGAGGCAAGCCTGGTACTGACTAGAAATGAAGACGTGTTTCAAATGGCACACCAGGAAAGGAGACGCACCGTAAGACGGACGTAGACCGGGAAGTACGAAGAGTGTAAAGACAGCGGCTCTGGGTGGATGTACTCAGTCTCCGAGGCCAACGACGCGTTGGAAAGGGACAAACTCACTGCCATGGTCGACGTGTACAAATTGGCGGCAAAGAATTTTCGGATCCGGCCGTTTCCGACGAAACAGGGCTCTGTCCCACCCCGCGACGCTCCACCCCGTACGTACTATAGTTCCATTACTTTCCTGGCAATACGCGTTTACGAGCGTATATTTGCTAGTCGACCCCCGTCTTCGAGACTTTACAGTGAACTAGCTTTACCAACAGCCCATTTGTTGTTTGGACACGAAATTTTGGTCTTTGGTAAGCTATATGCTCCCGAGCTCACTCACCTCTCAAGACTCTGTTCCATTTGTAGTTGCGTCTGTCGAGGAATGACAGGCGGCATTACCCGTGAACAACGTGGACACCCGCACTAGCGTACTGTCTTCGCTGTCGAGGCGTAGGTTTCTTCTCGTCAGCATTCCTAGTCCCGTATTGATACTCTGATGACGTGTTCAAGGTATCTCGACACACTCTCAGAGTTGGTAACCCTCGTTATCCCACTGTTCTTTTGTCTTCTACAATAAAATATCACCATGCCGCATCTGCTTGCTGTGCATCTCAGTCATCCCGTAAACGGATCTAACAATGGTCAACAGGTTGATAAGCGACCGTATTGACTGGACCCGTTGAAGATAAGTGTGGCCTAGTGTTGGGCATGAATGGTTGAGCACCGGTCTTTGACAAATCAGTTTCGTGATCCGATGAGCGTGTGCATATCTCTGTTAATGTGTCGGGCCCCGTGCCACTTGTCGCTATCAAGTATGTATACGTGTTTTTGCGCGCTTGATACGGTTGCCTGCGCTGACCAAGTCATAGATATCTGTGTGGCATACCACGCGAATGTTCACTGGATGCCACTTGTGCATCAGCCGACGTATGCTCATTGTCAGGAGTGATGGAAACCCTTCAACATGTTTCATAGTACGGTATAGTCCTTGGCATGGTAGCACCTTGCGTCACAGCACCCGAGCCGAGGTGACGTCGGTTCTGTTTTTACCCGTCCTTTCATCCTTTTTGACATCGTGGCGACTTGTTACTAATGAGGCATATCCTGGAGCAACACTCGGTACAGGTCTACACACCTTCAACCCTTGGTACGTAGCGGCACGTGATGTTGATCCTGGCACGATCAAACGCTGCGCCTCCCCATCTCTGCCACGACTCGAGTTATATGAGAGAACCAAGGGGCAAGGCGAGCGTGAGTTCGTAGGCCGAGGCTCGGCACCGTTTACGCCATCCTTGCTTGTTGTGGGGTGGTATTGACCCTGCCCAGACGTAATGGCCAAGATCTGAGAGAAAATCATAACAGCAACAAGTAAAATCCCGAACATCTCTCTGCCTTATAGGAGGACTACCCCTGACGAAAACCCGCGGGGTTTCGCATCCTATAAGCAGATATAACATCCCCGTTGATACTCACTCCGCTTTTCATCCCCTCCCATTCCCATCTCTGTCTGTCACTCTTTCCACTCCTTGACACGGGTTCTACCACTCACGCTCGTCCCAGTGTTACCTCTCCCTCGCCATACGATGTTGACCAACATCACATGGCTGGACCTCTGTCTCGCAGGTGTTGGTCTCTACCTCGTCAAACAGGTCTTGATCAAGCAGCAACCTGCACCGTTTCCTCCCGGTCCCAGGGGTCTCCCTCTCGTTGGCAACGTCGCTGATATGCCCTCTGTCAAGCCTTGGATCGCGTTCACCCAGTGGGGCCGGAAATATGGCATGTACACTCTCTTCTCTGTTCCCAAATGTTTCACCTTCTTCCGTAGGCGACATCTCCCATGTGGAGGTTCTGGGCCAGCACATAGTCGTCTTGAACAATGTCGATGTCGCGATGGAGATGCTCGACAAGAAAAGTTCTTCCTATTCGGACCGCCCTGTGCTTCCCATGGGTGGCGAGCTTGTTGGTTGGAAGAATACGCTCGTTCTCCTTCCCTATGGCGACCGTTTCCGTGAATACCGCAAAAACTTTGCTCGGGTCATCGGTAGTCGTGCAGCAATGGATACCTATCATCCCATCGAGGAAATAGAGACCCATCGATTCCTGCAACGCGTATTGGCCAAACCCGCGGAGCTGTCACAGCATGTCCGCCATACTGCCGGTGCCATCATCTTGCGCATCTCTCACGGTTACGAAGTCAAGGAACACGAGGACCCCTTTGTCAACCTTGCCGATAGGGCAGTTGATCAGTTCTCAAAGTCGACGGCCACTGGTGCATTCTTGGTCGATATTATACCCGCTTGTAGGTACATCACTTGCGTATCAAGGACGCTGCCTCATTTTCTCGCTTACAGTGGCTCATGTTCCCGAGTGGTTCCCCGGTGCGAGTTTCAAAACCAAGGCCAGAGAGTGGAGTGTCACCCTCGATGAGATGGTCCAACGGCCATACCAATTCGTCAAGGATCAGATGGTGAGCTCAAACGCCACTCTCTTCCAGGAAATTAAATAACCCATTTCAGGCGGCGGGTATTGCACCCGAGTCCTTTGTTTCCAACTTGCTTGAAGGGAGGACCGTGTCCGCAGAGGAAGAGCACATCATCAAATGGTCTTCGGCTTCGTTGTATTCTGGTATGTGGGATGCCCTTTAGGATGGGAGTCGACTGAATTTGCGGTGTAGGCGGTGCTGATACTGTAGGTGGTGTGCAGTTCGTGATGCACGTTGTTTACCCTGAACGTCGCTAGACTGTTTCGGCTATCTACTCTCTGTTCCTAGCTTTGACGCTCTTCCCTGAGGCGCAGAAGAAGGCACAAGCAGAGATTGACGCTGTCGTTGGGTCGGATCGTCTTCCGAATTTTGGTGATCGTGATTCTCTCCCTTACGTCGAGGCGCTCGCAAAGGAGGTTGTTCGCTGGAACGTTGTCGTTCCTCTCGGTTCGTGTCTTTGGGGCTTGTGTCTCGGTAGTTGACCGACGTCGGAATAGCACTCCCTCATCGTGTGACCGAGGACGATGTGCACGGTGGATATTACATCCCCAAGGGCACTCTGATTATACCCAATATCTGGTTCGTACCCCGGTCCTCCTCATTGACTTGTACTGAGACGCTGATAGGTCTATGCTCCACGACCCCCGAACCTACTCTGAACCCGACGAGTTTAAGCCTGAGCGATTCCTCGCCCGGGATGGCAAAGAGCCCGAGGTCGACCCCCGCACCATCTGCTTTGGTTTTGGAAGACGGTAGGTTTCGTGGTCGGCTATTGTTGGACATTTGGATGATTTGTGCCTTTAGGATTTGCCCAGGTTATTAAGTGCAGAGACGCTGTGTCTGGTTTGAAAGTTAACCCCCCCTTTTTTTTTTTGGGTTGGTCAATAGGCATGCACCTAGCCGATGCGTCCGTGTGGATTTCAGTCGCCATGTCGTTGGCGGTGTTTAATGTGTCCAAGATCGTTGAGAACGGTGTCGAGGTCACGCCAGAGATTGATCCGTCGTCGGGCACTATCAGGTGAGGGGCTGTCGGTCGCCCACGGTGCTGTACGGAGAGAGCTAATCCAATGTCTAGTCACCCAAAGCCGTTCAAGTGTTCCATCAAGCCTCGTTCGGCAAACGCGTTGGAGTTGATCCAGCAGGATCCTGGGCACTGAGCGATACTGAACTACTGACCTGGATAAAGTCCGAGTAAATCTAGCAGACCAAGCATTTCATTTCTAAACGCTGTCTACTCTTGGCTCGTATGGCACATGTAGCAATCGAATCCCTGTGTGAACACTTGCTGACAAACTCCACGTGGCGAGGGTGTTGGTCCGCTGACCACGGCCTTCTCCGATTGCTCCTAGATTCACACGCGGATCCGATCACGCCGGCGGATCCGATCTCCCCTGGATCTCCATCGAGATCTAGACCCTCACTGCTCCGGCCCGTGCGCTTCCGAGCTCTCATCGAGGATCCGCTGGACGGCGCGTCGGATGGTCTCAGCGAACGACACGTCGGACAGCAGCGGCGCTTCTGCGATGGCGCGCTCCAGTACGGGATATCTTGAAGACATTGAGCGACATATCGAACACAAATCCCCGCACTGACCTGTCTATCTCACCCATGAGCTCGCGGTAGACGGCGTCGTGGGACTGGTTCACGAGGTGGGGGTCCGACGCCAGTCGCTGTCGTGCAATGTCGTGCACACGAGACTGGAACGCTGCCATCCGCTCCTAGACAAGGCGTGAGGACGGATCGCGGCGTCCTGCAACGAGACACGCACGCTGCGCTGAAACTGCGTCAAGAGTTCTCGTCGCAGTCGGTCAAACTCGCCAGACTTTTTGAATCTGCGTTGGTTCAGCTGCACTGCGAGCGGGCGTAAGAGGATGGAGGACTTGCTCGTCAATCAGTTGTTCTGGGCTGGACATGGTACTCGTCGTCGTCGTCGTCGTCATTAATGGCTATGACTCGGTGTGGCTGTGCTCGTATCCCAAGGTCTCACCATGACCGACGACGAGCTTCCCCCTCTCAAAAATGATCTCATTCTGCGTGCAGCTCGCAAGGAGCCTACAGAGCGTGCTCCAGTATGGGTCATGCGTCAGGCTGGCCGTTATCTACCAGGTCATTCGACTCTCCTCTCTCTCTCTCTCTCGCTCAACTCCCACCCCCTCCTCAGAGTTTAGAGAGCTCCGCAAGAAACATGACTTCTTTGAACTATGCCAGGATCCAGAGCTCGCAACACAGGTCACCATGCAGCCCATCGAACGCTACCCTGATCTCATCGATGCGGCCATCATCTTTTCCGACATCCTCGTCATCCCTCAAGCCATGGGCATGGAAGTACTCATGAATCCCGGCCCTGTCTTCACAAAACCGCTCGATGTACCCGAAGACATGGAGCGTCTCCAGACAGACGGTGTAAATGAGAGGCTCCAGTATGTATTCGACGCCATCAGATTGACACGCAAACGTCTCGCTGGCCGCGTCCCTCTCATTGGTTTCTGCGGCGCTCCCTGGACACTCATGTCCTACATGATCGAAGGCGGCGGGAGCAAGACATTGCAAAAATCGAAAACTTGGCTCTTCAAATACCCCGAC
>JBBPJS010000762.1:0-14090 GCA_038088835.1 Singerocomus rubriflavus | reverse complement strand
ATGGGAACCCGTTCGTGACTCTACTGCACCCTTCCGTAGAACCCTTACAGAGGACGAGAAGGACCCCACAACGCTTAGTCAACACCAGAATCAAGCCTACACACAACCTACCACGGCCCCTCGCGCCAAAACACCTGTCGATTTTCCAGTTACCGTTCCAGTAAATTTCGACAGATCTGCAACGAGCACAATTCAGTTTCCTTTGAGCTCTCCGGAGTATTTCACCGGCCCCGACAGTCCCGCAACATATGGAGCTATGAGGTCCAGATTTAATAGTTTTGGCGATTTTGACGGCGCGACCCCTTTCATCAGAAGCAGGGTACAGAGTCGCCTGGATAACTTCTCAGCTGTCGAGGGGTGGCGAACGAGACGTGACTCCACTGCGTGAGTCGATTTCTCAACGTTCTTGAACTCTCCGACTAAGTCCTTGACTCTTAGATATGCTCAGGAACTCAACTTTATTTCCATGTTCCATCTCCGCATCATGCTGCGTCAGATGCTCACCACTGAAAACATTCCTAATGTCAAAGAGTGGGAGGAGACTTTGCTTAAAATCTCCCTCCGTATTGCCCGGGAACTCACTTTCACCGCCGTTCCCTACCACCAGGGCGAGGATATGGATGTCCGTCGATACGTTAAGATTAAGAAGATTCCAGGCGGAGCTCCCTCGGATTCGGAGTACGTTGACGGTGCTGTCATCACAAAGAACGTGGCACATAAGCAAATGCTGAGATCGCAGCGTAACCCGCGCGTCATGCTTGTCACCTTTCCCCTTGAATTTCATCGCGTCGAGGGTCAATATGTCCACTTCGGCCAAATTCTTCGTCAAGAGAAGGAGTATCTAGGTAACCTGGTTAGCAGAATCGCGGCGCTAAGACCTCATGTTGTCATGGTCGAGAAAAGTGTATCAAGGATCGCACTGGAAGCGCTTGCTCAAAACAATATCGCTGTTGCTCGCGCCGTGAAACCTTCTGCTATCTCATTTGTAGCTCGTATGACCCAAGGAGATGTCTTCTCTTCCATGGACAAACTCGCTCTTGAGCCACGTTTAGGTCATTGTGGACGTTTTCGCGTGCAGACTTTCGATCACCCTCTTATACCAGGACAACGCAAAACATACATGCGTTTTGAGGGTTGCAATCGTGACATGGGCTGTACAATCATCCTAAGGGGTGGTGATTCCGAGACATTGAAAAGGGTGAAGAAGGTCACGAGGTTCTTAACCTTCATCGTCAGAAACCTAAAACTGGAGACGCATCTTTGGAAAGATTCGGTAATCACACTGCCTTCTTTACCTCTGGAAGCCGTGCCTGCGACCATGACAAAACTAGGACAACTAATCAGTGGTACCAACGGGAATGGAAACGGGTTTGGGACTGGAGCGCCAGTACTAGTATCGACGTCACTGGTTCAGTTGGCAATCCCCACGGACAAAGAGGAGATACGAACAGACGCGGTGGCAATTGAGGATACGGCCGAGGAAGATCTTCCTGATGCAGACGCTGAGCGACTCAGGCTTTCGAAACGTATCCAGCAATCCATCGAGCCTTATTATAAGACTTTCATTTCGGTTTCCGCTACACTGAGGTTTCCACCCCCTCAGCCGATACTACGTATGAAGGAACTCGACGAGGAGTTGACGCGTGCTCAGCGCGCGTGGGAGGACGATCTTGTGCACCGGGGAGAAAAGGGAGATGTCGACAAGCTCAAGGCCATCGACAAAGTAGCATCCGGCACACCAACGCCTGAAAAAAAGACATTGGACATTCCGTCAAGCAGTAGTACTCAAGATACAGAAGACGTCAAAGCACAGATCGAAGCCCTTATCCTTCCTCCTCGTACTCCTTCACCCGAAGCTGACAAAAACCTTCAAGTCGAAGATCCGAAAGACTACTTCGACCCTCAACTCAATGCTTCTGGCATTATTTTTCCTGGCTCGTCCTTTGTTGTCTCCCCTCATCCCGTTAGCATGGCAGGTCCTCCGGATGTTGAACCCGTGCCTCTGAGAACTACGTCAGATATTGCTGCAGAATCTCGACTTAGCCTTGTCAAATACCGTTTTGAAGAACAACGTCGCATATGGGAGTGGTATTTGCGCAAGAACGCAGATGACTTTGTTGTCGAGAAATATCAACGCATCGTTCTCTGGCGGTACACAGTTCCTATCGAAGAATTTGGAATCCGACGCGCTTGTTTCGCTCCCGGCCTGCACTATATTACATTCTACGGAGAAAACGACTGTACACTTGGTCAGTTTATCGAAAAAGCCGTCAATGATACACTGGTGCAGTTCCTTGACCCCAAGGCGGTGTGTGCAGGGAAAGGGTGCAATCAACCTCTCGCACGACATTGTCAAGTGTTCGTGCATAATGAGACGAGACTGGCCGTGGCTATCGAGCAATGGGACGGACAAATCAAAGCGAGGAACATTTACCCGGCCCCAGATATGATCACTACTTGGAGTGCTTGTCGGGTCTGTGGGTTGGCAACGCCATTTATACCCATCTCCGAGGAGATGCAACGATATTCGTTTGCCAAGTTTCTCGAGCTTCACTTCTATCCTGCAGACGTCCAGCTCGTGCAAGGTGCCGGGTGCCAACACAATATCTACCAGCATCACATCAGATATTTCGCTACAAGGGGGATGACTGTGCGGTTCCAAACAGATCCTGTGACGCTGCATGAGATCGTCTACCCCGCAATGCGCATTCGTATACGCCCTGAAATCCAGCTCGAGCTGAAGAACGCTGACTTTGAGAAGCTACATAGGCGGAATACATTATGGTATACCGCACTTGTTGATGACCTCAAACTCATCAATATCGATGCTGCTACTGGCGAAGAAGAACATGACGCCAAGCTCACGGCGGATATTAACAATCTCATCTCTCGTGCGGAAGCGGAGCGACAGGAGATCACCCAACTTATCAATAAAATCTATCAGGAGTCTCCACCCACGGATACACTTGCTCTCAATCAAGTCCGTTCATTTAGACAAGACCGCATCGTCGCCTGGCAGGCCGACTTTGACAAACTTCCTAAGGGGCGGAATGTTGAAAAGGGCGGACGCAAAGTGTCTGCGTTTGACTCTATGCGAGCGATGTGGCCGAAACGGTACGATCTTGCAAGTCCGTTTGGCGAGTTGCATATGCCATCCACAAGTGTTTCGGAAGCGGAGGAGGGAGGACCGAACAGGAGACATGTAACAAGTGATTCATTAGTCTCGGGTGCATCAGAGACTTCAGAGGCGGAACTGGAGACACAATCACGATTGGAGAAATCTTTGAAAAGCGACGAAGAGGTACCTGGTATATCATCTACGGATCACACGTCTCCGGCGAAAAGGCCAGACCCGGATAGTGACTCAACTATTGGAGCCTCGAAAGAGGAACCCGTGTTATCACAAGCTAGCCGTGGTAAGCAGGTGCATCTTGGAAGCTTATAAACTCTGTACCCGGTAATTGACCAAGTTACAGGCAAAGCGGGCTAAACAGAGTGAACCCGAAGTGGACCGTCCCCCTCCACGTGCCTCCCGCCTCCCCCGTCGCACGTCGCAACACGTCCGTGTCGCGGAGCTTGTGGCACGCTACCAAGACTTTATCCCGGCTACTGGGGTTGAAGAACTTGCCAAAACTGCTCTTGCCCCTCCTCCTATCTCTGAGAGTGAGCAAGAAGACCTCACCACAACCTTGTCGAATGTGAACACCTCAAGGCCTATTATAGCTCGGAATGGTATTCGTGGAAAGCATAGGCATGAAGTCACTAGAAAACCCTCCACGTCTGATTTTGAATCTGGATATGCGGCGAATGCGGCACCAAGGTTCAGGAGGTCGCTTGGAGGGCAAGGACAATATACGGCAAAAATACCGGGAGGGTCGTCCATTGATTCTCTAACCCCTTCCAGGAAGACATCTCCAGACAAGAGGGGTTCGAATGTGGTTGGCGAACCCCCCTCTCCACCACACAATGGTAAAACGCTAGCTCCATCTCAAGGACGGACAGTAAGAAGGAGAACATCTTCCAGAGGGTTGGGCAGGGATGTACCCCAACAACGGCCCACGTTGAGTGGTGCGCCTAAACCAACACTCAGGCGACCTCCTCACGGAGCTGGGACCAAGGTTTCAAACATCGCGAGACACTTTGAACGTATCAGTCGGGAGAATGAGAAAACTAATCGACGATATGCCGTCATCCGCGGACGCAAAGTACGCCCGGTTGCGTCTTCCCGTGTGACGGTAGAGGTACTAGACAGCATCAAAGATGCAATCAAGGATGAATCCGACATCTCCGACACTTCGAGCGAGGCTGATGATGAAGGCGGTGACGAGGACGAAGGACGCAAGTCTACTGATAAAGCTACCGGATCCTCCCCTGAACAATCTATGACCCTGTCTGTTTCTACGGCTGAAAAGGATCAAGGTTCGTCCGCAGATTCACTCCCTGCACAGGAATCGGGAACATCAATCCCTCCTTCAACATCCACCCCCCCGTTATCTCCTGCTACAGAACGATCTTTCCCCCCTTCTCCGTTTTTAAGCTCTCCTCCGGAGTCAAACCCCCCGCCAACTCCGCCGATACTCTCGCTCGAAGAGCTTCCGGGACGCAATTCAATCTTTAGACAAGCACTTTATGGGCTGTGGCCACAACTTCCTTCAAAGCGTGTAGAATTTGATAACGAGGATCCATTGCATGATCCGGAGCACATATTTCGAGATTCGTCGATGGTTGTTAGGACTGACGAACCTACATCGATCATCGCTCTTGCGCTAAAGTAGGTCTCTCGTATGTTTCCTTGGTTACCCAATATGCTGACCGCAGAAACTGCAAGCTCGCCAAATTATCGCGATATGCTCACGAAATCTCGTGCCGAGAAACGTACATCCCGTGAACCAAAGGTCACTGAAGGTGGTGAAGCATTTATGCCAGATGATCAATCTGCGTCTGAGTGCTCGTCAACATGGGGAGTTGTCAACGTGGATACCTCAGACTCTATCAATCTCACAGACGAGCTCAAGTCACCATCTACAAAGATGTCTTGGGTCATTTGTGAGTCTTACTATTTTGTTGTGATACTTTATTGACTCTTCCCATCGTGGGCAGCATTCGAGAGTGGTGGGCTGACTATTAGCTGTACCATACTTTATCCTGAACAGTTTGATGCACTACGGAGAACATACGATTGTGAAAAGAGCATTATAGAGTCATTATCGCGGTGCGTCAAGTGGGACGCTCACGGGGGCAAGTCTGGATCCGCATTTTTGAAGACTCGAGGTTTGGGCTAATCCTTACAGGATCCTTGGATCATTAGCCTAATCTTAACTGCTAGATGACCGGTTCATTGCGAAGGAGCTCTCGCGCACAGAGTTGCAAACAATGGAAACCTTCGCTCCTGCGTACTTTGATTATATGGCATCGTCTATCAGCGGTAACGTAAGTGGTCTACTCATTTACTTGCGAGAAAGGAGTCGTTTAGCCTATCATTAGCGGCCAACTTTGTTGGCTAAGGTCTTTGGTTGCTACAAGCTGACATTCAAGAAGTCCAAAGACAAGGGAACTGGCAAGGCTAAAGTAACTCACATGAATCTATTTGTTATGGAGAACCTATTTTATAACCGTCGATTTGCTAAGGTACGAAGAAATTCTCCAGAGCCCTTTTAAAGTTGACTTGTGAACAGATCTATGACCTCAAAGGTTCCACTAGAAACCGACATGTTCAATCTACTGGAAGGGAGAATGAGGTTTTACTGGATGAGAATCTTGTCGGAAGTGAGCAATAGATTGTCTCTTTAGCGAGTCTTCCTGACCCTTTGTAAAGCTGCTCATCTCTCACCTTTCTATCTCAAAGAACATTCTAAGAGAATTCTACGTGGCGCATTGCACAACGACAGCAAGTTCCTATCAGACATTAACGTCATGGACTACTCGCTAGTCGTTGGTGTTGATAACGAAACACATGAGCTTGTAGTTGGGATCGTCGGTATGCTTACTCTTCTTAGTTGGACTTTTTTTTTCCGTGCTTGTTATTGAAGACGTGCTCACGAGAGGACGTTTTGTTAGACTATATTCGTACCTATACATGGGACAAGAGGCTTGAAAATCGGGTGAAAGAATCCGCATTCCTTGGCGGAGGTGGCAAGGGGGAGCCCACCATAGTTGGACCGAAACAATACAGACAACGTTTTATCATCGCTATGGAAAATTACTTCCCATTGGTGAGTTTTGCCTTGGATTTGTTGGATATTGAATGTCATGTCAATATTATGTGGTGACAGGTCCCAGACCGCTGGATGAAACAGAAGGACACTCCGGAGGAAGACTCGAACAGCCTCGCTGATCTTTGGCTTGATTGGTGATAGTCCGGCGGGCCCTGGTGCCCAATATTTCATTTGCCAAATTATTCGCTCTTTTCGTTTGTATTTGCATTCCTGATTCCCTTTAGCTTACATGACATACCCCATGCATGGCCTGGTAGCATATTTTGTTGTAAAAACATGTCTTATCTTATCCATAAGATGAAACCCAGCTGTGGCGTCAAACCAAACTCTCAAGCAACACCTATAGTACTCGATCCTCTACGATGGACGATGACGACGCTGAATATATGCAAGGCAGCGAAGACGAGGTACTGTGTTTTCATTCGTTCGTGAACTCGAAACTGCATGACTGCTGTGAACGATCGCAAACCGCATTAACGATGCTTTGAATGTGAATGACAGGACTATGGTTTCGACTATTCCGATAACGATGAAGCTAGCGATTCAGGGAGTGCAGATGTTGAGAACATGTACTATACCGCTAAATGTGTGTCCTTGATTCCTCTACCGATTCTCCTGCATCCTCAAACTTGGTTGTGTTAAAAAACAGCCAAGAAAGAGGACGACCCCGAGCAGGCATTGAAAGAGTTCAGAGTCATCGTCGATCAGGAGACAGAGAAAGGCGACTGGTAAGCCTGCTATCTTCTACTTCACCTTTGTTCTTACTGACACCCGCCGCTCGTAACGTCAAGGGGTTTCAAGGCCCTGAAGCAGTCCACGAAGCTACTCTTCTTGACCCTCCACCGCCCTACGGATGCGCTGTCGACTTACACCAAACTTCTCACATACACGAAATCTGCCGTCACCCGGAACTACTCTGAGAAGACGATCAACGGAATCCTGGATTATGTGGGTGGTGGTAAAGGGGGGGCTGTGGAAGTGGACGTTCTTGAACGATTTTATGCCGTGACGAATGAGGCTTTGGAAGAGGCCAAGAACGAGGTAAGCTCTAAACTACTATCGGTACGGAATCCGGGGTGTGCAGAACACACGTCGGGTCAAAAGGCTCGGTGCTCATCACGGAACACATAGAGACTATCGGTAAAGACAAACTTGAAGCTCGCCAAACTTTGGTTGGACAGAAAAGAGTATGGTCGACTCCAGAAGGTATTCGTATTGTCGGCTTTCAAGCTATTCGTTTTGTGTAACAGAAAACGCTCAGATTATCCGCGAACTACACGCTACGACGAGAGCTGCGATGGATAGTGAGGACCAATCACAACGGGGAACTCAGCTTTTGGAGATCTATGCACTGGAGATCCAGATGCACAACGAAATGCGAAATGTCAAGAAACTAAAGGTATGTTTACAAAATCACCTGTTCAGCGTCGTGAATAACCGTCTTCTAATGGACATAAATTAGGAAATCTATAATGCATCAAACAATGTCCGCTCCGCAATCCCGCACCCGCGTATCATGGGGGTCATCAAAGAATGTGGCGGCAAAATGTGGATGGGCGAACGCCAGTGGTCTCTTGCTTCCTCCGATTTCTTTGAGTCTTTCCGGAATTATGATGAGGCTGGATCGCCACAGCGTATTCAAGTGCTGAAATATCTGGTACTCGCCAACATGCTGACAGGAAGTGAAGTGAACCCGTTCGATTCGCAAGAAACGAAGCCGTACAAGTCAGACCCACAAATCAAAGCAATGACAGACTTGGTGGACGCTTATCAAAGGAGAGAAGTACATCTGGCCGAGAAGATCTTGAAAGGTGAACTGGAGATTGGAGACAAAATTCTTGTGCTGACCAGTGCTGGCATAGACAATCGCTCAACGATAATGGACGACACATTCATCAGATCGTATATCGGTGAACTTTTGAGGAGTTTACGTACATCGTATCTCATCGACCTCATCAAACCATACACGCATCTGGAGCTTTCGTTCCTCGCCAAGGTGAATCGAATGCGTGAGGTCTGGCCAGCGGCTAACAGGACCATATATACAGCAATTGAACGTCGAAATTGCGGAAGTGGAAGAGCTTTTAATAGGACTCATCCTGGAGGGAAAAGTTGACGGTCGGATAGATCAGGTTGGCATCAGATTAGAATTGGACCGCGCGTATGTTTTCCGTCCCGCTAAACAACACGGATACTCATCCGCCTGTAGTCAAGCACTTGAGAAAAAGCGGTATGCTGCACTTCACTCTTGGACGAAGGCACTAGAAGGAGTACATGCTGCTGTGGTTGCAAAGACAGCAGGAAGGGGTGCAACGGATACCTTTATGAGCATTCCACCCGAAAGGATGTCTGATTTTAGGGATATTGGACTCTAAATAGGTTGTAAAGCATCAACTATCAACTGCACCAACTTCATCACGGATTATCGAGTGGTTCATGAGCGTATTCAAAAGAGCTTTAGAACGGACACTGAGTGCGGAACATGAGTTTTGCTACGTTTAGGCTAAAAGCACACTAACTCTACAGCGGGCGGTTGAATGGTTTCCAGTGGTGTGGCCAGCCTTCCTTCGATGGGGTGTCTGTTGGGACTCTGAGCTCGCGAGGGAACAGGCCTCTGACTCTGGACTCGACGGCCCTCCTTTCGGCGTTGGAACAAGTTTTGAGCATCTCCGTCTCAGTAACGCTCCTCACTCTTGGATCCTCTCTCCTGTTTGCTTCCTTGAATAATACCGGGTCGACTTCTTCGAGCTCCTGCATCGCCTTCCTCATGCATTCGAACTTGCGCTGTAGTTCCTCGGCGCGTCTCTTACGCAGATGGCGCTGATAAAGTTTCCAGGCCCTCTCGATCGTCCTGTGTGCCTGTGCAGAAGGAATGGCGCGCTGGAGCGCGAGAGCTACGTCTGGACGCCATGTACCAGTAGGGGAAGGTCCGGTGCGGACATTGGGAGGATAGAGCATGCGGCGGATGACTTCGCGCTGGGTGTTGGCTGGGTCGATGGCCTGGGCGCTCGTCGTTGCACGGCGCAATGAAATTCGGGGTGAGAGACGACGCGCACATTGAAGAAACGACATTGCACGGTGTTCACGACGCTGAGCCTTTTCAAGTGCGTCGGATGTCGATTCTCACGACATACATCAACTTGGCTTCCTCCTCTTCCATGTCGTCCAGTCTTGGCTTGCTCTGCTGGCGATGTACGTCCTCGTTCGTTGGTCCAGTGAGTTTGCTTTCCATACACTAGATGTAGTTCTGAGTTCAAGCGTCGGTGCACGCTGGACAGTTGTCCTCTCATTCTGTCAACTTGCCCTGGTCTAAGTTCGCAGCCAGTCGTCACATCTCTTCATCATCCGTCGTGTTTGCCAGTCGAGTCGAGAAGAGCAAGACCCCCTCAAGGCATCAGCTTGCCCTTATAGCCAAAAAAAAGGCGGCCAAGCGCGGTAAAGACGTGTACGCGAATGAGAAGATGACCCTCGCCGACGCCATCTCTGTTCTTCGCGTAGGTTTTCTATCTCTACACGTCCGTCGTCGCTCATTTGCCATGTTTCGACACGTCAGGCAGTAGAGGTTGCACGACCCGACTCAACGTATGAATTAGTAATTCGGACAGCGATGTCCCGCGGTGCACCTATACCCACAGGTCGTATCAATCTTCCTCGAGAGGCCAAGCCAAGAAAGGAGTACCGTATCCTTGTCTTCGCGGATGGCCGGCAAGCAGACGAAGCCAAGAAAGCAGGCGCTCATGTCGTTGGTGGACTTGAACTAGTTGACGCCGTCTGTTCTTTTGTCTTGCCCTCTTTCCGCCGCTGAAGGTTATCCACAGGTCGCAGAAGGCAAACACAACAGTTGCACGACTATCCTCTGTACACCATCCCTCATCCGTAGCATTAGTAGTAAATTGGGGCGTATCCTTGGTCCGCGTGGCCTCATGCCATCTGAAAGACGGGGGACAGTCACGGATGATATTGAAGGATATATTCAAAGGCTACAGGGTACAACCGAGTGGAGAGGTGACAAGACAGGAACCATAAGGATGCCCATTGGAAAAGTGGGTTCACGAGAGCTTGTTTTTCATTCTTGGCCCTTTTATCTTTGATTAGCCCGCACTAATTTCCGTCCATATACCTAGCTCCACTTCCCCATCGAAGACGTAGTGAGGAATGTCAAGCAGTTTGTCCTGAACGTGAAACGCGCCACAGGGAATCTCAGGGATGCTGTTGCGGAGGCTGAAGCAAAGGCACAAAAGGGAAAGAATAGTAGCAAGAGTGTTAAGCCTGGTGCGTAAAGCGTGCAATCCATGCCCTTTTTGTGAATCCCCTGTTATATCATCCCTTGGTCCCGGTCTTTTTCATTGCCTTCCTGGTTGCATCCATTTCCGAGTTACCCAGTTTCGCGACATTAGCTCAATACGGCTCTTTGAACGAGACTTTTATCTTTTCTCCACCGATTTCTTACCTTTTCTTGATCAACCGGTTTACTTGAATATCACCGTGTTGTAATCTGTCCTTTTTCACTCACGGCCACTTTCAATCGGTGACCGATTGACGTCGCCATTCGCTGTCTCCAGGTCTATAATGAACTGACGGATATTTTTCCTTGTAGTGAACGCGATCACTCGAATACTTCTCAGTTCAACCCAAGCGCCCGGTATTCAGATAAAGGATCTTTGATGGATGGCTGGATACATCCTATTCGGTGGAGTGGTGTTCGGTGACGCTTGTGCGGCTTTGGTGCTAGCATTGGATATAGTAACGGCGATCATTCCACTCCTCCTATCGCGTCCGCTTTTGCAAGGATATTTGGGAGTAGAGTACTTCGATAAAAATATACCGAATAATAGCCGGTGCAAATGTCATCTAGTGGGCAATGCTGGTGCGTTTTTTGTGCTTGGATCATAAGAAGAGGATTACGCAAAGAACGAACGCCAAGGCAGTTAGGATGTCTGAAATTGGTGGCATAGATAATTCAGTAGTGATGAGTACTTCCTGCCTCGGATCCAACGTGCCACAAAGTTTCATCACCCCTGAAAGTCAAATCTTTCTTGGAAGCTTTCCACCTTGCTTTCTCCTCCCTCCGAAGGGCATTATCGAGTGCGGTGTAACTTCTCTCGTGTGTCTTGTCTTTCTTGTCTCGTCCCTTTGATCGTTTGCCTACGTCTGATCCTTTCGCGTCCTGAACGCTTTGTTGTCTCAAAGTGGACCCTTCGTCGGAGGGTTGGAAACGTTCAACGGGCTTATTCTTGGATGGATGAGGAAAAATGTCGCCCCACGAAGATTTGCGGGCATCGTAGAACGCTTGCTTGCCTTGCGATTTTGGAATCGTAAATCGCACTATTTTTCCTGTCGAAACAAAAGCATGAGCATTGGCACATTGC
Organism: Singerocomus rubriflavus; assembly: GCA_038088835.1. NCBI lineage: Eukaryota > Fungi > Basidiomycota > Agaricomycetes > Boletales > Boletaceae > Singerocomus > Singerocomus rubriflavus. Next base: position 2,506 of record JBBPJS010000762.1, on the reverse strand, counting down.
TTCATCTCAAGAAATGGTGAGATTCGATAGGCGGGATAAATGGTGGGAGTAGGAACAGGGCACAGACCTTCACGCGTACATGCATCAATAATGACATGTCCGCTCTTCTTGAGCGGTGGAAACACGAGACGCGGCCACCCGTATGCCTCGCTCCTCAAAGCCTCCTCGAGGCTTGACGGAGATTCGAGTTCTTCCGGCGCATTCTCGGGTCTTGCTTCAGTTCCTGGACGTCCTACCTGCCGAGAAATTTCTGATGCGGAATAATCATGTATTTGGACAGGCGCCGGTGGCGTTGACGTCGATGCTAGTGAGGGGGGGACTCGTGCCTGCACCCGCACCATCGTTTGGTCCGACGAACGCACATCAACACGAGGCCACATGGAGGACGCAGCATCTGCGCTTTCCACCCGTCCAAGCACATCCACAGCGCTATTACCAACGCTGTCGTCCACAGGCACATGAACTTGTGCTTTTGTTTGATCCGCGAGGACGGAATTGACGTCGACAGATAGAAGTGATCGGGCATGCGCCAGCGCGGACCGCGCAGCTGACACTGGGGATGACGGTGATTGCGGGTCGATGCTAGTACGATCATGGCCGTGTTCAGGTGCACGTTGCAACTCCCTTGGCGCACTTGTCCCCGCTTTCGCTCGCTCTATCGCTTCCTTCGCCACTCCGCCCACTCTCCCCACCGGGCGTTCCCCCATATCCAGGACTATGCTGTCGGGTCTTGGTCCTCGCCGAATGACAACATACGAATAGCCCATATCTTCGTGGCCCTGCTTTGCGTGTTTCGTGCGCCGAACAAACGTGGGGCGCTGCAGGCGTTGGGAAAAACCACAGACAAGGCCCGAAGAGCCAGAATGCTGGAGGGGACAGGGGCGATCATGAGGACACTACGCCATAAAGGACGAGTGATTATGAAGATAGTATCCCAATTTCAATTGCGGAAAACGCGGCAAAAAAATGCGACGGAAGGGAAGAGAAATAAAAATCATGGCACGTTCACATGATACAAGTGTGCGACTCACGGGTGCGATGACATATGAGCCCCGAAAAGGCTGGTTCATCATGTCGAGATTTTCAGTCTCCTTGCGACCTAGGTCGAGTAGAAGCTGACGAGCTGCCGTAATATTTTGGAAACCAGCAGGCGAGTTGTGGTCGATGAGGATCTAACCCGTCATCAAAACTATAGTTCACTGAGAATCACGAAACATACGATTGTTTGGGCGCCACTATCCCACATTTCTTTTACCATATTTTTTCTAGAAAGAGGCGAAGGTTGTGCAGACAACATAAATGCTGAGAGGGCAACCGTGGATTGACCCTGGGCAGGATCTACACGGTACTCTTCGTGGAAGGACTTTCTCCACGTGGCGTTCAATGCACCAAGCTCAGTTTCTGCGCAGACTTCAGCAGCCTTGAATAAAAGAGCGAAGCACAGACACTTACTTTGTAGAAGTTGCTTGGCTATTGACACCAGACCTTCGCGTCGGTCCAAACCAACATATGTGACAACGGTGGAATTACCTAATAGTGGTCCCTCCTCTGGGGTCATGGATTGTTTTTGAAACACATTTAATGCTGCCCTGCGAAATTTTGATGAACAGTCTGATATTCACTGGCAGCAGGTCCTACCAGAGTCCGCTTCCGGTGGCAGAGCCCCAATCGATGACCCTGTCCACGTTCCAAGATGTTCCTGCTCTATGCTTCACGTGGCACAATACCGCATATATAGCAGAATAATGTGCGGGCAGTATGACAGACGCAAATGCAGTTGCATCGCGTGCAGAGTGATGATAACGTTGTCGACGATTTTTGTATTCCACATCGTAGGCAGTGGACCAATTTTCACCCGAACTATTCTGTTCCGCAAACAAACGTTTTGCGTCACTGTGTAATAGTGTCTTGTTCGCACCTATATACAATCATTGGAGCAGAATAGAAAATACGTCAATGAAAATATACCTTCGATGAGCGCAGTAACCGAGCGCTGAAGCTCTGCAGATAAAACTACAGTGCCAATCCTGTCACTACCGAACCGAGCTGCAGGCGATTTACGGTCCTCCCTGCGTGGTGTAGGTACCGTGATCAGGTAATTTTCGTGGTCCACGTTATGGTAGCCTATTTCACCCTCGTCGTTTTCGAGTGCTTCCAGCTCTCGTGAAGGCGCCAAGGTTGGCCCCTCTGCTCCTTTGTGCTTGAACATTAAAGATATATCCACATCATGAAGCAGTGACTTTAAGCTTGGGTCCAGTGTTAGTGGTGGCTTTGGTTGAGGAACAACGTGCACCCCCGCCGTCGAGGAAAATGCAGAAGTTTTTGACCGCGTCGAGCCAGACAGGACGCGCAACGAAGCACGAGTGCCAGAGAGCATCCCAACAGCGAGCTCTACTTTGCACACGTTAATGGGTTCGACTAGTGGCTTATGTAACCACCCATAGTGCCCAGACATCGTCACGCCCTCCTCCAAGAGTGTCCATGTCTGGTTCCAACCTTGCACTGT
>JBBPJS010000761.1:0-14093 GCA_038088835.1 Singerocomus rubriflavus | reverse complement strand
TTTGTTTTTGGTGAAGATGTTCACATTGTTCAAATATATGAGTACATAAACCCACATATCACCATAAATGTTGTTCATCATTTGCTGAAATGTGGCTGGTGAATTCATCATATTGTACATGACAAGAGGTTCATAAGAGCCTTCAGATGTGACAAAGACCCCTTTCCATTCATCACCTTCTTTTATATGGACATTGTTATAACCCCACTGTAGGTTCAGGGTAGTGAACATGTCAGCACCTTTAAGACAATCAATGAGAGTTGAAATAAGAGGCAATTGATATGCATTTTTGATAGTTCCTTCATTAAGATATCTGTAATCCATCACTATTATCTTTTTTCCATCTTTCTTTGGAATAAAGAAGATGGGGGCAGTTTGTGGGGATTTGGATGGATGAATATATCCTTTCTTTAACTCTTTTTATAAAAAGGTGCAAACCTCTTCTTGTTCAGTTTCAGATAAGGGAATAACTTGTTCTTTTTTTGGTATGAAGTCTGGCTTTAGATCAATGCCATGATTCCAGGGCTTTTGTTCTGGCATTCTTGTAGATTTAGATTCTGAGAAGACATCTAAGAAATCATGATAAGCAGCTGAAACTGCTTTCTTTAGTTCTTGTTCTTGTTCTTTGGAAATGGTGCATATAGAAGTGGTTAATAGTCAATATTGTTGACAATGGGGAGTGCATTGAGTGAAGGTAATGGTTTTGTTTACCCAATCAATATCTGAGTTATGTCAGGCTAACCAGTCATATCCAACAATTAATTGATGGGTGCCTAAAGTGAATACTAGAGTGTCTAGCATTTCTATGTGGCCTTGTAGGATAACCACTATAGTGACATAGTAGTGAAGGGTTCCTTGAGTATTGATAGATCCATCTGCATTGATTGCTTCTAAGGGTCTAGCTAAAGGTTTTTTCTCCAGTTGGTACTGTTTGATAACTCTGGAATCTATAAAAGTGTTACAAGCATCAGAGTTCAGTAGTGCTTTCAGGGCTATCAAACAGTTCTGTCCTTGATATAAGAAATTGATATTGCATGAGATGTTAAACACTCCATGATGAGTTAGAGTTTTACTTTTTTCTATAGGAGGTTTATAAGTTAACAACACAATGCAAACTGACCTTATAAAGGAATTAAGTACACTATTTTTCTTTTCCAGTGCCATGCTCGATTGAGATGCCTTTATAGAAACTTCAAACATGCATTTGATTGTGGAGTCCAATTCAGTACTATCAAAGTCTGATGATAAGTTAGTTGTAATGGATTCTGGTAACCTAATTGTTCTGCAACCAAAGTTACCCCTATTCACTTTGGTCTAAGCTAGTTTAAAGAAATGTTTTCTGCTTGTTTTGCCTTATTCTCTGCAGCAATCTTATCCCTCCAATATGCTTCAGCTTCTTTAGTGATATATGAAGTCTTTAATGCCATTATTTGTAAAGATAAGATAGCTTGTGCTGCTACTGCAGTGGAGTCTCACATATCATATAGCTGTGCTGCATGCCAGCCATTGATGTCAGATTGCTGAGAAAATTCAGTTCTAACCACATAATTTTGTACATAGTTTTGTAGGAGAACATACTCACCCCATTGATTATAGATACCTTGTTGACAAACTGGGAATTGGTGTGGTAGTTTACAGTCACAAGCAATGTGACCTAGTCTGTTGCAATTGTAGCATTGGACATTTGGATTCATTGAGTTCTTTGAAGGGAATCTTTGTGGATTCCTATTTGTGACAGGTCATGTCTGCTGCATACTGATGTTCATGGGAGTGCCTCTCCCTGGCTAGATGCCTACAGCTGTGAATTTTGGATTTGCAGCAGGAGGACATGCTGCCAGATTGTATAGATGGGGGGTAAAAAAAGGACACATTCCAGAGTTGAACATTGGTCTAGGTTGAATAGAGGGTCAGAAGGTAGCAAAGTTACCACATTCTTCTTTTTTTTTTTCAAATGCTAAACCTACTTTCTTTACCAATTCTTTGAATTTGTCATAAGATGCTTCTGAATCTTATAGGTTAACTTGGTGGTATATGAGTCTGTCCACCAATTGCTTTAGAAGAGTTAAGGCATGATCATTGAAGATTTCTGCCTCTTTTATGAGTAGCTTGAAATGACTGAGCCATTCAAATGTATTTCTTCCTCCTTGAGAAAGTCATTCTAACTTGAATAATTGCTCATGCACTAGAGTGTCTATCTGAAAATAACAGCTAAACTCCTTCTTTAACCCCTTCATGGTTGGCCATGCCAAATCACCATGTTTGATTCCAAAAATGAAATTATTGTCCTTATTTAACCTTGGTTTCTTTTCCAAGGTTTCATATTCTTTCAGTTTAAGATATGCAAAGAGTTGTGTCTTAGTTTCTTTCAATCTAGATAGAATTGCAATGACCTGAAGTTTGTCAGTACTCCAGGTCTGCATGCTTTGCCACAAGTTGATCTTGGTCATTCATAATTTATAAAAGTCCCTTTTACCATTCCAATTTCCAGAATTAGCGATTTTCTTTGTTACATCTTTTTGTGTGTTCATAGAGTTTATACTGGCCATAATGGAAGTGAGCTGAGCTAGAATGTCCATGAGTTGCTATTCAGCAGACTGTTATGACATCACATCCACATCTTGTACTTTGTGTCATCAAGTGTATGCATGACTACACCCTGCATACTTTGTGTTAGCACATGGGCACAAATATCTATTTCTTATGATTTCCCTGGTCACATAATCACTCCTTTCCTTCATCACATTGTCACTCCATCATGTTGTTATAACATCATATCCACACCTTATACTTTGTATCAGCAAGTGTGTGCATGACTACTCCCTGCATGCTCTGTGTTAGTGCATGGGCATGATTATCTATTCTTTATGCTTTCCCTGGTCACATGATTACCTCATCCCTCCTTCACATCATCACATCCCCATCACATATTCCACATCTCTAACCCCTCTTCCTTTCTCTCATGACCCTTATGATCCTTCACCAATCATCTATAGATCCACCCACATCCTCAAGGCTTTCATGCCTTTCTCATTTCTGTCCTTACCATTCGATTGGTATGATCACTCATTGGGATATCAATCTTGATCATGACCCTACAGGATCTTGATGATCTCTGCCACAATCACATTCCTGATCTTTCACATCTTGTGATTGATCTTTCATTCTACATTAAACTTTGCAGTTCATCTCCACTTCTTTTATTCTAATAGATAAACTGCCTAACCTTTTACTCATGGACTTCTACCCTTTACCCTAGTAACCAATAGCCTTAATACTGTATACCCTAGATAGTAAGTCACAGCTTGGTATATGCACTCTTTTGTACTGTATATAAGGGGTTGTGCAAGGGCTGGTGTCCCCCCAGCCAAATCCACTTGTTCACCTCTCCTACTCTGCCTTAACTGGTGGCCTAGTGATGTTTAAGCTATAGCAAGTAACAAGGTAGCTATTTGCCCACCTGGTCTTTGGACTGCCTGGAAGTGAGGCATTGCCTGGATGCAGTCTCAACTTACCTCCTCCCCTCTATCTTTATTCTGTGTGGTCATGCAAGCTCAAGACTCAGTCAAGACAAAGCCATGGTCAAGACAACTTGCAGCAACATTCTTTGTGAAGTATCGCCCATCTTTGTGAGGGCACTAACCTGATGAAAAAGATCACATGACTCAAGACATTATTGCAATGCTCAAGACAATGTTATACCTGCAGGTATTATAGGCATATGCTGCTGGATTCCCTTATCATATTTGATGGTTCTATTTATAGTTGTTCCTCCTTGCCTATGGGCTTGGAGATGATCTTGTTGGGTGCTATATGGAATGCTCCAAGATGGGGTGGCACCTCTGACCAGCTTTCAAGGTTGGCAACCTGGAAATAGCCATGTGATTACCCAAGAGTCAGAATTCTTGCCCCAAGGCTCATCAATGATTATGCCAGTGTCTTAGTTTCTGATATTAGAAGGAAGTGTACTCAGTGCAATAGTCTGAGTAGTACTAGGGATGCAATAGTTCCATAAGGAGTATGAAGATCATTCTTCCCTCATTCCTGATTCCCTCTTCACTGTTTAAGCACTCTCTTTTCCACAACCGCTCAAAAATTCAGTTGGTAATGTCAGATTGCCTGATGGGTTATGGTGATGGAAGATAGGCAGAGTTGTATAGTGTTTCTCTGGTCGCTCAACACACATGTTCCACACCTTAACCCCTTTTCCTTTATTTTTATGACATTTATGACCCCCAATCGATCATTTAGATTCTCTCCACATCCTCATGATTAGTGCATGCCTGAGATGCATCTTTCATTCCTTTAATCTCCACTCTTTCCTGATTAGTATGAATCTTATCTAGATTGATTATCTAGATCATAACTCTGCAGAACTCTTAATGCCACAATCTCCCTTCTGATTGTCACATCTTGTGATGATTTTCCATTTAGATTACTTTCTACAGGTTTCCTCCTTTCTGATCTTCTTAGAAGCCTGCCTAACCTTTGCCTCATGAACTTAACCCTTTACCCTACTAGTCTTCAATAGCAGTAATAGTGTATACTCTAGATAGTAAGTCACAGCTTGGTCTGTGCACATTCCTGTATTGTATATAAGGGGTTATGAGTACAGGCTGTTTCTCCAGCCTAATCCACTTGTTACCTCCACTTCTACCCTACCTACCAAGGTGGCCTAGTGAAGAGTGCAAGTAAAGGACAGTTATTCACCTACTGGTCTTTCATTGAATCCCTAGGAGTAAGATGTCTGGAGATAAAGCTAACCTTTATCCTTCTCTCCCCTCATCATACCATCATACCAGACCCTAGCACCACCAAACTGCCAACGTTATGGCCAGCTAGCAAGCTTATTCCCCAACAATGTACAGAACCCAGTACCAAGTAGAACAGAAGACATTCATTGGAAGAACTCATACCAAGAAACATATCAAAGATCACATGACATACTCCTCTATCATATCAAGTACTAATGTTATACCTGCGACTTCAAGAGGCTATTGTTGCCATGCAGGTCTTATTATATTAGTTCCAGCATTTACAGATATTTAAGCCACAAGTAGCATCATGTCTCTCATTGGGACATCCATTGGGATTATCACACATACCCATGGATTTATAGTGACACCAACTTCATTCTTAAGGGTTGCAACCTGGTAATAGCTATGCAATCACCCAAGGCTCGGAACCCTTGCCCCAAGAGCCAAATACAATTATGCCTTTCACATTAGGTGTTAGGTATTAGGAGGAAGACAGAGTACTGTTGCAAGAGTATGGCTACTATCAAGGACTTGCAAGAGTAGTTCTAAAGCTCTAGTATAGAAAGTCCCCTCAATGTGCAGTCCTTTTCTTTATTCACAGACCTTCCAACTGTTCTAGTCTCATCCCTTATTCTGACATCTATGGTTTAGCCCCATACCAAGATTTCTGGTCATCCACTGGGTTGGTTGGATTGTTTGGCAATGTAGACAGAACTCTTTGGTTTCACAACATCACCTCTTCTACTCTGCCTTAACTGGTGGCCTAGTGATGTTCATGGAACAACAAGTAACAAGGTAGCTATTTGCCCACCTGGTCTTTGAACTGCCTGGGAGTGAGGCATTGCCTGGATGCAGTCTTATTTTCTATTTCAACACTCTTTCTATTTATTACTGTGTGGTCATGTGAACTCAAAACTTGGTCAAGACAGAACCCAGTCAAAACAACTTGTAATACAATCTTTATGGAGATATTCAATACTTTGTGAAAAACCTATGTGACACAAGACAAGTTCCTAGTCAAGCTGATGTCATATCTGTGGACATTATAGGTGTACATTGCTGGATTGTCCTTATCATATTAATGTTCTATTTATTAGTTGTCCCTTCTTGCCTGTGGGCTTGGAGAAGATCTTATTGGGATGCTGTGTGAAATGCTCCGAGTGTTGTAGCACCTAGTAAAACACTATACTTTTTAAAACACAATCACAAGGGCTTAAGGATATGCAGACACTGTGCAGGGTCTTGCTACACAGAGCACAAAGACACATAGATAAAAGTGGAGGTATGATGGTAAGAATGAGTAATATTCTTAGGTCTCAACCTAGCTAGAGGTGAATAACCAAGTGGATTAAACTGAGGGGGATTAGTTGAATACACCCCATATTTATACTACAGAGAGATGCACACAGACCAGGTGACATCATAGATAAGAAGATAACAAGAATAGAAAGAAGAAGTGGAAATGAATACCTCAAGGCAAGCATGAGGCATCAGAATGAAAGAGAAGGAAAGAAGCAATGGAAATGAAAAGAAGGCTTCTTTCATAGAATGGAAATTAAAGAGGCTATGTCCATGAGGCAGCCTGCAGGCATGACATCATTGGTCTAGGCCTGATCATGTGATCAGTCATGTGATGAAAATAATATAAAAGATTAGATTAAAGATAAGATAAAGAAAAGAAAAAAAAGTGCAAAAAAAATGTATGATGTCATAACACTGCCCCTCCCTCAAGACTTATATTCCAGACAAGTCAGAGAGTTAGTGACCACAGTAAAATTTTCATATATATTGAAAAGTGACATGAAGTCCATATTTTGCAAATGAATACAATAGAAAGCTGAAAGATTCAATCAGTGAAACTCTGTAATGGCCTCAGGAGTGTTTTGCAAATGATTAGCTGGTTCCCAAGTATTGTCTGAATTGTCCCAACCCCTCCAATGCACTAGATATTGAAGAGTACCATTATGCATATGAGAAGCACAAATATGGTCTACTTCATATTTCTTGTCACCTTCCTGCATGACAACAATTGCATTAGGCTGTAAAACAGATTGATCAGGCAACATGTCATGATATGGTTTAACACAAGAAATGTTGATGACTGAATGAATCTGAAGTCATTTTGACAAGTTCAAACACAAAGCATTCAGCAAGATCTCTAAAACCTAATATGGGCTCAACCATTTCTGTGTAAGTTTTCAAGTAGAATAAAAAAGTTTGAGGTTATCTGTGGATAGCCAAATCTGTTGACCAATTGTTGGAGTAAATGTGATTGGGGGATGTGGTGCATTAAGCATTTTATTATGTGTTTCTTCAAGAGCAGATTTTACTTCAGAGTGAGCTTTGGCACACTCTAGACCAAAACCACTGCTAGCAGACTCAAAACCTAGCTGCAGAGCATAATTGTGAGTGATTGAGAAAGGAGTAGCCTTTGTAGCTGTGGAAAGAGAATTGTTGTAATGAAATTGAGCCAGCTTAATCCAGTCAAGCCATTGCTCTTGCTTTTTTGCTACAAAGGTATAAAGGTATGCAAGCAGCTCTTGGTTGATCTGTTCTGTTTGACCATCCATTTGGGGATGGTAGGCAGTGAAGATCTTTTGAGAGATGTTCAACATCTTGCAAAGATCTAAAGTAAAAGCTGAAATGAACTGTGAACCTCAATTGGAAATGATGGAGGATGGGAGTCCATGAAGACACCATACATTATCCCTAAATAGTTTAGCAAGTGTGAATGAAGAAATAGATTTAGAATATGAAACAAAAACAACTTCTTTGGAGAAATGGTCAACAATAATGCAGACAGAGTCATTGCTGTTTAACTCTGGGAAATCAGAAACAAAATCTATAGATATATCTTTTCATGGTATAGATGATGTGGGAAGAGGAAGAGGTTTAACTCCTGATAGGTGCTGTTTTCCTTTGAAAATAGCACAAGCTTGGCAGAAGCAAATATATTGCTTGATATTACTTGTAATATCAGGCCATGCAAAGTAATGAGTGATTAGATGTCTGATACAACCTTCACCAGAATGTCCCCTGATAGGAGAATCATGACACAAGGTGATACACTGCACCCATAAGTCTTCAGGAACATATATTTTATTTTCTTTTGATCTGAAAACTTCTCCATCACATTCAAATGATGAGAAAATGTTATCAAAACAAGATTTTATGCTGTTTTTTATGTTTTCTATAAAAGTAGAAGAAAGTGAAATATTGTGAGCAAAACTAGTTGGTGGAAGCACCATGACATTTGTATTAATCTTTTTGGCTGCTTCACCATAGTCAGGTCATCTGGAGAGCACATTGACTCAACTGTTTTGCGAGCCAGGTTTATACAAAATCTGGAAATTAAATTCTAAGAGAAAAGTGTGCCATCTTGCCTGTCTTGCAGACAAGTCTTGGGGCTTTTTCCAAAACTCTAGGTTTTTGTAATCCATCCAGATTTTGAATGACAATAACCCTATTAAATAATATCACCATTTCTTCAAAGCTTGGATTATGGTGAGAAGCTCCTTGTCATATATGTGGTAGTTTCATTCTTCCTTCAAGAATGAATGGGAATAAAAAGCACAAGGATGCCACAAGTCATCATCACATTGCTGTGATAAGACTGCCAGTCACAAGATCGAATGCATCAGCTTTGATTCTTATTGGTTTTGAAGTATCAGGAAAGACAAGAAGGGGAGCAGAGATAAATTGATGTTTAAGCTTATTAAAAGCTTGCTGTTGGGATTCTGCCCAGCAAAATTCAGTATCTTTCTTCATAAGACTTGTCAAAGGTTTTGAAATCTCAGCAAAGTCCTGTATAAAATAACAATAATAGTTGCACAATTCTAAAAAAGATTATACATCTTTGAGCTTCTTGAAAACAGGCCATTTCAGAATGGCATCAACTTTTCCTTTCTGCATTTCTACTCTGTCTTTAGAAACTACCATTTCTAGAAAATCCACCTTTTTCTGTGAGAAATGACATTTTGAGGGCTTTCTGTATAAGTCATTGTCTCAGAGTCTTTAGAGAACTTCCTGAACTATATTTTTATGTTGTTCTTGTGTCATCTTCTTGGTGAAGATGTTGATGTCATCTAGATAAATTAGGACTGTCACCCACATATCTTCATAAATATTGTTCATCATCTGTTAAAAGGTAGCTGGGGAATTAGTTATCCTAAAATACATAACAAGAGGTTCATAGGCACTCTCAGGGGTAATGAATGCTCCTTTCCATTCATTGCCTTCTTTGATCCTAATGTTGTTGTATCCCCAGCAGAAATTCAAAGTTGTGAACATATTAGCACCTTTAAGCCAATTAATAAGAGTGGAGATTAGAGAGAGAGGGTAGGCATTTTTAATGGTGCCTTCATTCAAATACTGGTAATCCATAACCATTCTTTTCTTTCCATCTTTCTTGGGAATAAAGAATACAGGAGCCATCTGAGGAGATTTAGAGGGTTAAATATAACCCTTTTTTAATTTCTTAAACAGAAAAGTGTGAACTTCTTTCTGCTCTTGTTCCAATAAAGGAATAACCCTTCCCTTCTTTGGGATGAAGTCTTTTTTGAACTCAATAGCATGATCCCAAGGCTTCCTCTCAGGCATCCTTTTAGATTCTTTTTCTGAGAAAATGTCTAGAAAGTCATGGTAAGCCTTAGGAACTTGCTTTTCAAGCTCCTTCTGCTCTTTGATGGTCATTTGATGCATCTGCTGAGTGAGTTGAGAATATAAGTTACAGTGGGAGGTGCATTTAGGGAATAAAATAGTTTTTTCAATCCAATTGATATTAGGATTGTGGCAGGCAAGTCAATCATATTCTATAATAATATTATGTATGCCAAGAGTTGAAATGAAAGCATTTAGCACTTCAGTATGACCCTGGATCATTATAAAGAGAGCAACATAGTGCAAGATGGACCCTTGAAGATTCTTGGATCCATCTGCATTGATAGCATCTAAAGGTTTGGGCAGAGGTTGTATAGGTAACCTATATTGCTCAACAACACATTGGTCAATGAACATGTTACAAGCTCCTGAGTCAAGAAGAGCTTTCAACTTGACTAAGCAGTCATTGTTTTTGTATTTTACATTGATTTGACATGGAACATTGAATTCTCCATGGTGTGAAAGAGAGCTAGTGTTGAGCGACCAGAGAAACACTATACAACCCTGCCTATCTTCCATCACCATAACCTGTTGGGTGATCTGGCATCACCAAGAGAATCCTTAAGTAGTCATGGAGAGAAGAATGCTGGAACAGCGGAGAGGGAGTCAGTAGTGAGGAAAGAGTGATCTAACAGCACCTTGATGAACTCTTGCATCATCAGTATTACTAGGACTATTGCACCTAGTATGCATCCTCCTAATATTAGCTCCTATGAGACTAGCATAATCGTGGGTGAGCCGTGAGGTGAGGAGTTGGGCTCTTGGGTAATCGCGTGGCTATCTCCAGGTTGCCAATCTTGAAAGCTGGTCAGGGGTGCCACCCCACCTTGGGGTGTTCCACACAGCATCCCAACAAGGTCTTCTCTAGGGCCGCAGCCAAGGAGGAATCCATAAAGCTATAAATAACACCTTGTTAATATGATAAGGGCAAGTGGCAGCTATGCCTATGATGCCCACAGATATGACATCCACAGAGCCTTGTGATAAGGTTGCATCACATAGAGTTTTCTATCATCATTAGTGTCCTTCACAAAGAGAGGACGATATCACAAAGAATGTTGCTTCAAGTTGTCTTGACCATAATATCGTCTTGACCAGGTCTCAAGCTTGCATGACCACACAGAGATAAATAGAGAAGAGGAGGAGTAGTGGACTGCATTCAGGCAATGCCTCACTCCTGGGCAGTCCGAAGACTGGGCAGGTGAATAGCTACCTCTTTACTTGTTATAGCTTAAACATCATCAGGCTACCTTTGCAGGCAGAGTGAGAGAGGTGAACAAGTGGATTTGGCTGGGGGACAACAGCCCTTGCACAACCCCTTATATATGGTACAAGAAGGTGCACAGACCAAGCTATGACCTATGGTCTAGGGTATACAGTATTACTACTATTGGATGATAAGGTATAAGATAAGAGTCCATGAGGAAAAGGTTAAGCATTCATATAGGAGAGAAATGGAAGAGCTAATATAAATGCAGGGCTTACAGTAGAATGGAAGATCGATCACAAGATATGAAAGATCTGGAATAGAGATTGTGGCAGAGATCATCAAGATCCTGCAGGGTCATGATCTAGATATCAATCTAGATGTGAGTGATCATACTGATCAAAGGGAAAGTGCGGAGATGAGAAAGGCATGGTAGCCTTGAGGATGTGGGAGGATCTTAGATGATTGGTGTGAGTTTGTGACAGTCGTGAGGAGGTGAAGAGAGTGAAAATGTAATGCACATGATAGGTGAAGGCATGATGATGTGAAGGGATGGAGTAGTCACATGATCAGGGAAAGGGAAGTCATGTGACCCGAAGGTCACATGATCATCAATGGTCATGCCCATGCGCTAACACAGAGTATGTAGGGAGTAGTCATGCAACCTTGCTAACACAAAGTACAAGGTTGGGATGCAATGTCATAATAGCTAGGAGGTTTATAAGTTATAGAACAAACTTTTACTTGCCTTAATAGGGAATTAAGCACACTATGTTTTATATCTGGTGCCACATTCAAATGAGACACCCTAACAGATATGCCAAAAGCAGTTTTTATTGCAAAGTTCAGCTTTGAACTATCAAATACATTAGTAGATGAGAAACTAGAAGTGTTTATATTAATGGGAGAAGAAGAGATGCTATATAAGAGTCCATGACCATTGATACCCCTATTATCTTTGATCTTGCTTAGTTTAAAGAAATATTGTTTGTGGCTGCAGCATACACTTCAGCAGCAAACTTGTCTCAATAATAGGCCTTGGCTTCATCAGTCATATAAACAGCATGGGTCAATGTGCTGGACTGGGGAATAGATGAGGAATAGGATTGATCAGCTTGAGGGATGGTTGCTTGTTGCATGACTTGATATAAGTCATGCATATTATATAGTTGGGCAGAGTGTTAACCATTCTTGTCTGATTCTTAAGAAAACTCAGTTCCTACCATCTGTGTTGTGACATATTCCTATTCAACAGGGGGAGAGTGATATACAGAAGGTTGACCCCATTGGTCATATATTACTTGTTGCCTTACAAAGTGATGGGGATTTGTGGGGCAGTTTGTGTGGATATAACCTGGTTTACCACAACCATAGCAAAGACAAGGAGGTGTGAATTGATTATTAATCATAGGGGGTCAATTTGAATTAGCTGGTGTAGTCTGTTGGACACTGATGTCCATAGGAGCACCATGACCTGATTGAGTACCTATGGTGGTGAAGCGAATAGGTGGAGGATTATGAGGTGTTGCATAAAACTGGTTTGGGGACCAGAGCCTCAGCTGAGGTCATTGCCAAATATAAGGAGGTGGAATGCTGCTTCATGGTTGAAATGATGCAAAGTTGCCTCATTCTTCCCTTTCTTTTTCAAAGGACATGCCTACCTCTTGTATTTTCATACACTATTCTTCCCAAGTCATGTCATGTTTCCATAAGTTAACTTGGTGATAGATGGGACAATCTACCAGTTGTTTTAATAATACTAAGGCATAGTTGTCTGCTATCTCTGCTTTGTCAGCTAGCATTTTAAATTTTGAAAGCCAATCAAAGGTATTTTGACCATTCTGTTTCAAGGCTTCCAACTTGGTAAGGGATTCATATGCAAGGGAATCAATATGGAAGTATCATGCAATTTTTGCCTTGAGAGCATCCCAATCTGGCCATGCAGCATCTCCTTTACAATTAGCAGTGGAGTTTCCTTGTGTGTCAAGTGTCCATTCCTTTTCTTCTTTCATACAATCTTCTAATTCAAGATATGTGAATAAAGCTACATTACCTCCTTCAAATCTAGATGGCTATACAATGAAGCTTGTTGGATCCCCATTGTTGTACATCTTGCCAGACTTAAACTTTAGTTAGCCATAGATGTAAAGTTTCTCATTTATTGTCCCAGTTTCCTAGGTCAGCAATTTTCTTTGTCACATCTTTTTGGTGCAACTGAGAATTAATATTTAAGGTAAGTTGTATAAGGTGGTTAAGAATGTCAGTGAGTTGCTGGTTGGTTGACATGTTGGGTGGAGCAGTGGGAGTGGGAGAAGCTGGTGATGAGTAGTGCAGAGTATTTATTGGTGAGTTGGAATCATTGTCTGGGTCAGGAGTTCCTCAATAAGAGGCAAAATGATCAAAATGCATATTGATGAAGATTATAAGCTACCAGGCCTAAAGACCATAAAGTGTATCTGCAAGAATGTAAATTGAATCTCTTTTTGGCACCTAGAAGAGCAATCTTCTTTTTATGATCCTTTTTCTTCTTTTTCAATGCCTTTACCTTCTTCTCTGCTCTTTCTAACTTATTGTTGATATGTTCAAGTCTTTCTTCTTCTCTACAGGTAAAGTACTTGTTAATGATGGGACTGAAATGCTTGCTCAAGCACCAGTTGATCCAATCATCAGTGATTGCAGGCTCTGAGAGAACATACTGGTGAATCTGTGCTAAATCCTAAGGGTTGATTTGATCATTATAGTCCAAATAGTTGTACAGACCAAATGAAACAGGAGAGGGGTTTTGGGATAGAATGTGATGGGGGCCCCAAATCTGGGGGTTATGGGTAGGGAGGTTTGTGTAGGGTCCAGCTACTGTGAACCATCCATATTCTTCTTCAGGCAGAGGATATTATGCATATAAGCCAAGCTCGACATCTTCAACAACTGGTGGATAGTCATTGGGGTCAATGGAGCAGCTATGAGAGCGAGGAGGGTACTGTAAAGAGGGAGTAGTAGACACTAATCCCACAAGACTGGGCATGTAAGCAAGTCTAATCCAAGTGTTGTAGCATCTAGCAAAACACTATACTTCTTGAGACACAATCACAAGGGCTTGAGGATACACAGACACTATGCAGGATCTTGCCACACAGAGCACAAAG
Organism: Singerocomus rubriflavus; assembly: GCA_038088835.1. Classification (NCBI taxonomy): domain Eukaryota; kingdom Fungi; phylum Basidiomycota; class Agaricomycetes; order Boletales; family Boletaceae; genus Singerocomus; species Singerocomus rubriflavus. Next base: position 330 of record JBBPJS010000761.1, on the reverse strand, counting down.
ACACACAGATAAGAGTGGAGGTATGGTGGTAAGGATGAGTAATATTCTTAGGTCTCAACCTAGCTAGAGGTGAATAACCAAGTGGATTAGACTGAGGGGGATCAGTCAAATACACCCCATATTTATACTATAGAGGGATGCACACAGACCAGGTGACATCATAGATAAGAAGATAACAAGAATAGAAAGAAGAAGCAGAAATAAATACCTCAAGGCAAGCATGAGGCATCAGAATGAAAGAGAAGGAAAGAAGCAATGGAAATGAAAAGAAGGCTTCTTTCATAGAATGGAAATTAAAGAGGCTATGTCCATGAGGCAGCCTGCAGGCAT
>JBBPJS010000760.1:0-14100 GCA_038088835.1 Singerocomus rubriflavus | reverse complement strand
GTCCATCAGTTTGTGGATGATAAGTGGTCAAGATTTTCTGGGTTATGTGGAGAAGGGAATAGAGGGAAGTGGTGAAATCAGAAATAAACTGAGTTTCACAATCAGAAACAATGGTAGATGGTAGACCATGGAAACACCAGACAAAATCACAGAAAAGGATAGCCAGACCCTTTGAAGAGATGGTTTTGGAACAAGGAATAAAAATGACTTCTTTTGAGAATTGATCTACAATGACACAAACTGAGTCTTTTCCTTGTACCAGGGGGAAACCAGAGACGAAATCAATAGATAAATCCTGCCATGGGGCTTGAGTGATAGGAAGTGAAAGTGGGGCTACACCAGACATCTGTTGCTTTTCCTTGGCCATTGCACATGCTTGACATGAGGACAGTTACTCTTTAACATCTTTTGTGATCCCAGGCCAATTAAATGATCTAGTGAGAAGATGAAGAGTGCGAGCTTGTCCAGCATGCCCTGCTAAGGGAGAGTCATGGTGAAGAGATAAACATCTACTTCAAAGGAAAGTAGAAACATAGATTTTTTGATTTTAATCTGTGAATACTTGGTGTTCTTTATTAAATGAAAAGGAAGAAGGGACATGGTTCTGCATAGTCATCATAGCTTGACATACTTCTTTATAAAAAGGAGACGAAAGACAAATGCCTTGGTTAAATACTTTGGGTGGAAGAACAGTGATATTGATGTTGATCTTTTCTGCAGCATCACTGTAATCAGGTTGTCTAGACAGAGCATCAGCTCATCCATTCTGAGTGCCAGGCTTATATATAATCATGAAATTATACTCCAATAGTATAGCATGCCAGCATGCTTGTTGTGCAGATAGATCTTGTGGTTTTTTCCAGAACTCTAAGTTCTTGTGATCTGTCCATATATTGAAGTGAGGAAGTCCTAGTAAATAATGTCTCCATTCCTGTAGAGCTCTAATAATGGTGAGCAATTTTTTGTCATAAATAGGATAGTTTCGTTCTTCTTTTGAAAAAGAGTGCAAATAGAAAGCACAAGGTCTCCAAAAGGCATCTTCACATTGCTGAGATAAGATGGCACCTGTAGTGAGATCTGAAGCATCAGCTTCAATTCACATAGGCTTCAAAGTATCTGGAAAGACTAGAAGGGGAGCCTTAGTGAAACGATTTTTTAGCATGTCAAATGCTTTTTGTTGTGCTTTAGTCCAAATAAATTCTTGGTCTTTCTTTGTCAATGAAGTAAGAGGTTTAGATATCTCCATGAAGTCTTGAATGAAGCATCAATAATAATTACAGAGTCCCAGAAAAGATTGAACATCTTTGAGCCGTTGGGGAGTAGGCCAGTCTAGGATTGCATCAACTTTTCCCTTTTGCATCTCCACTTCTTCCTTAGAAATGACCATTCCTAGGAAATCTACTTTTGATTGAGAAAAGTGACATTTAGAGGGTTTTGCATAGAGATCATTGTCTCTGAGACATTGTAGTACCTCTCGTACAATGGCTTCATGCTGCTCTTTGGTTTTGTTCTTTGTAAAGATGTTCACGTCATCTAGATAGATGAGGATGCAAACCCACATATCATTATAGATGTCGTTCATCATCTGTTGAAATGTGGCCGGAGAGTTGGTCATGCCAAAGTACATGACAAGAGGTTCATATGACCCTTCAGAAGTGACAAATGCCCCTTTCCATTCATCTCCTTCTTTGATGCAGACATTATTATATCCCCATCATAGATCTAAAGTAGTAAACATGTCAGCATCTTTGAGCCAATCAATGAGAGTCGAGATTAATGGCAATGAATAGGCATTTTTAATAGTTCCTTCATTAAGGTACCTATAATCCATGACCATACACTTCTTCCCATCTTTTTTAGGAATGAAGAAGACAGGAGCTGTTTGAGGTAATTTAGAAGGTCGGATCTACTCTTTCTTTAGTTTTTTTTGAAGAAACGTTTGAACTTCTTCTTGTTCTACTTCAGATAAGGGGATAACATGCCCTTTCTTGGGAATGAAGTCAGATTTGAGATCTATGCCATGGTCCCATGGTTTATGTTCTGGCATATGGGTAGATTTGGATTCAGAGAAGACATCGAGGAAATCATGATATGTAGCAGGTATTGCTTTCTTCAACTCGGCTTCTTCTTCTTTGGAAATAGTACGAATGGAAGTTGTAAGTAGGCTGTACTGCTGACAATGAGGAGTACAGTGAGGGAAAGTGATAGTCTTTTGGATCCAATTGATGTCAGGATTATATCTTGACAGCCAATCATAGCCTATGATTATTTGATGGATGCCCAACATAGATACAAGTGCATCTAACATTTCTGTATGGCCTTGCAGGGTAATGGCTATTGTAACATAGTATTGCAGGGTTCCTTGAGTATTAACCAATCCGTCGGCATTAATGGCCTCTAATGGTCTGGCTAATGGTTTCTTTTCTAGTTGATATTGTTCAACCACCTTGGAATCGATAAACGTGTTGCATGTACCTGAATCCAATAAAGCTTTTAATGCCACCAACCAATCCTAACCTTGGTACATGAAATTAATATTGCATGGGATGTTAAACTCTTCATGATAAGCAAGGGTTTTTCCATTTTCTGTAGGGGGTTTATAATTTAGAGATGCAATGCATACTGACCTTACAAAGGAATTAAGCACACTATGTTTGTTTTCTGATGCCATGCTATTTTGAGATGCCTTTACAAAAATGCCAAAAGCACATTTTATTGCAGTGTCCAATTCTGAACTATCAAAGTCAGAATATTCACTAGTAGTAACAGACCTTGGTAATACAATTGTTCAATGACCAAAGTTACTCCTTTCAACATTGGTCAATTTTAATTTAAAGATACGTGCATTGCTTGTTTGGCCTTTTCTTCTGAAGCTATACGATCTCTCCAATACACTTCAGCTTCTTCTGTCATATATTGCACACGGGATGCCATGATTTGAGGGGAAGATACTGCCTGAGCTGTGACAGCAACTGAATCTCACATATCATACAGCTGTGCTGCATGCCACCCATTTGCATCCAGTTGTTGGGAGAATTCTGTGCTCACCATATAGTTTTGTATATATTCTTGTGGTGGTATGTATTCTCCCCATTAATTGTACATTCCTTGTTGACGTACTGGATATCTGTGGGGCAACTTGCAATCTCATGCTATATGACCCAAACCATTGCAATTGTAGCATTGTATGTTTGGATTGGTCGGATTCTTGAACAGGAATCTTTAAGGATCCCTGTTGGTTACAGGTTGTGTCTGTTGAGCCCCAATATCCATGGGCGCTCCTCTTTCTGGTTGTGTTCCGACTGCAGTAAACTTGGGATTCACAGCTGGGAGACAAGCTGCAGAGTTGTAGAGACAAGGGGTAAATGGGGGTCATTGATTAGAGGAAAAAGGGGGGTGAGTTAGCATTTGAGGAGGACGGAAAGAGGCAAAGCTTCCGCATTCTTCTTTTTCTTTTTCGAACGCTAGACCTACTTTCTTTACTAGTTCCTTGAACTCTTTATAAGATGCATTTGAGTCTTGTAAGTTTATTTGGTGGTAGATAGGGTGATCTACCAATTGTTTGAGAAGAGTTAAGGCATGGTCTTCAGATATCTCTGCCTCTTTAGCTAATAGCTCAAACTTGCTGAGCCATCTTACAAGACAGAAATAAAAAGATAAAAGCCTGGACCTCAACATAAGGTTGCCTGCAGGCATGACATCATTGATGACATCAGGGGTCTAGACTGATTATGTGATCAAGTCATGTGACCCAGTCATGTGATGCTTAAAAGATAAGATAAGATAAGAAGAAAAGTGAAAATCGTACAAGTTCAAGACAAAGTTCATAACAGTTACAAGACAAAGAATGGTGAGAGGTGGGCAAGTGGTGCAGCTACTGAATGAAGGGAGAGGTAGCAATGGCTACCAAACAAGTGGATACAATGTGTAATAACTACACAAGGGAGCTAGGACTAGTACCATGGATAGAAGGTACTGGTAAAGGTAGAACAAAGCTAAGGACTACCTATGAAGGTGCTTGGATATATATATGTGAGAAGGCAGTGCACATGCCATACTAAAGGGCAGGCTGAGAAGCCTAGAATAAAGGGGAAGGTATAGGACATGTCTAAAGGAGGGAACATGTATCTAGATGCAGGATGCCGTATAGACAATAGGGAAGCATAAGGAGATAGTAGGGAGACTGTTGACTGTGGAATTGCCAATGGTTAACAATGGCAAAGCAAGGACAATGAAGAAGCTCATCAGGATGTGAAATAGGAAATGGAAGGGTGAAGTCCTAATGGCCATGACTAGGATACACTGCAAGGGTGACTTGGTGTGACTCAGAGGTGAGCTAGGGGCAAGACTTGGGGACACAAGATGCAAAATGCAAGATGCAAGGCACATGAGTTGCATATGACGAGTGGTGTGGGTCTCTTGAGCAGGTAACATGGGTCACATGGGGAAGTCTGGTGACTGGGAGGTCATGGGGTTGCCAGAATAGCTGTGAAGATGAAATATACATGAGTAAGTGTAGTACCAGTCTAGAAGCATGCACTTAGTGAGTGCAGCATGGGTCATAGAGGATGCACAGAGAAGTGCAGCATGAGTTAGAGGGTATGCACATTGGGAGTGCAATATAGGCCTAGATGAGAGTCTAGGGATGCAGGTGTTTATCAGAGGATGAAGTGTGCATGTGGGAAGTGCACTATGAGTCTGAGGCATAGTCAAGTATATGATGGAAATGTTACAAGAGGGAAAATTGTAACAAATATGATGGTTCAATGATAGAGAGGAGAGAGGTGTGGCTTTATCTCCAGACATCTCACTTTTAGAAATCCAATAAAGGACTAGTAGGCAAATAACATCCCTTACTTGAGTTAACTTCACTAGGCCACCTTACTAGGCAGGGTAGGAGAGGTAACAAGTGAATTAGGCTGGGGGAACAGCCTGAACTCATAACCCCTTATATATATTATAGGATAGTACACAGACCATGCTGTACACTAGGATCTAGGGTATATGGTATTAATGCTATTGGCTATAAGATATCAAGGGTAGTGTCCATGAAGTAAACATTAGGCATCTCTTCTGAAGAATGGAATGAAGCAGAGATGAAATGCAGAAGGTAGGGTTGAGGGGATGATTGATCACAAGATGTGATGATCAAAAAATGGGATTGTGGCAGAGATCCATCTAGAATCTTATAGGGTTCATGATCGAGATGCAATCTCAATTAATAATTGTACCAATTGAAAGATAAGAGTAGAGATAAGGAAGATGAGGTGATCAAGATAAGAGATTGATCAGTGAGGTCATGAAGATCATGAAGGTGTGAAGAGGTGATAAGGAATGTGATATATGTGAAGGGTTAAGGATATGATTGATGTGAAGGATTGGAGTGGTCACGTGATCAGGAAAAGAGAAAGTCATGGCACTTGTGCATGCAAGCAAGCAGTCATAGTGCAAAGTTGTACATGTTTGTACACAAATTTGTAACATCTTTCATTTCTGTCTTGTAAGAAGCTTCTTTTCATTTCCACTTGCTTCTCTTCTTTTTTTTAATTTCCATCATCTTCTCTTCCATTTGATGGACATGAGATATGCTTCCTTTTCACACCTTATCTATGACATCACTTGGTCCATGCACTCCTTTGTACAGTATATAAAGGGACTATCTTTGGCTGTTATCCCTCAGTCTAATCCATTTGGTTACTTATCCTCTCATAGGAAGTGAGACCTATAGGATTACCCTCTACCATCATCCTTTCATTATACCATTGAATCAGAAGACCACTCAAGGGATAGTCCATCAGTATAGTTTTTTCATTTCATATCAAATATCTTATAATAAAAGATTGATCACAAGATATGAAAGATCAAGGAGGTGATTGTGGCAGAGATCCATCTAGGATCTTGCAGAGTTCATGATTGAGATGCAATCTCAATTAGTAATCATACCAATTGGAAGGTAAGGGTGAAGATGAAGGAAGGGATCAAGATCAGAATGGAAGATTGATCAGCAAGGTTGTGATGAGTGAAAGGAGAGGGATGTGATGATGTGAAGACATGACAGGGTGAAAGACATGAAGATGTGAAGGGATGGATGAAGTCACATGATCAGGGATTGATCATGAGGAAGTACTCATGCAATGCAATTGTGCAGTCATAGTACTAAGTATTATACACAATTTGTAACATAATCCCAATGGTGTCCCAACTAGGCACACTATGACACTAGTGGCTTAAGTTACTGGATCTGTCTAATCATTAATATGATAAGGGCAACACAGCAATGTAGTCTAAAATGCCTGCAGATATAACATCTGCTAGACTGGTTTGGTAGAGTCTTGCATTATATGGGTTTGATTGTTGAAGATTCATTATCTTCTAAAGAATATATTCTGTACTTCCAGTACTGGGCTCTAAACTGGATGAGGTATGAGTTGGCTTGCTGGCCTGATGTTGGCAGTTCAGTGGTGTGAGGTATAATATAATGGGTGTTATATATCACCTTGGGTAAGACGACATGTAGCCCTTGAAGTCTGTGATGAAGGCTTGAAGGATCAAGGGTTGTACATCAAGGCAGCTTAAACACATAGCAGTCTTGGGTTCAAATGGGACAAGCTGCATAGACACTGAGGTTGAGCACTTGTGAGATGAATGGATAGATGAGCAACATTTATTGTTGCTAAGTATAGTATACAGTGAGGTACAAGAGAGATGGATGAAAGCTACTGTATCATATGATAGGCTCAGGTATATATAGCCATGCAGGAGGTGCATGGACCATGACTAAGGGCAGACATGGGAGTGCCCAAAGGTATGGTAGCCTATGGCATAAAGTATACACATGAAGACAATAGAAGAAGGGATGCTGATGAAGATGGAACCATGCTGTGCACAGAGATGAAGAGCAGAAGGAGAAGCACAGTCTATGGTATAAGTTGGAAAGGATGAGTCAGCATTCATGGTCCAATAGAGAAAAAAAGATGCTGCATGAGTGTAGTCACAGGTTGTAAGTCATAGTAGTTGTACAAGGTAAGAGAAAAGTGTAACAATGGGGGTGAAGGGAAGGAGATTGGCTTTATCTTCAGACATGCCTCACTCCTAGGGATCCATAAAGGACCAGTAGACAAATAGCTGTCCTTTACTTGAAACTTCACTAGGCCACCTTAGTAGGCATGGTAGGAGAGGTACAAACAAGTGGATTAGGCTGGGAGAACAGCCCTTGTTATAACCCCTCTACTTAAACATTACAGGAGAGTGCACAAACCAAGCTGTACACTAGGGTCTAGAGTATATGTGATTAATGCTAGTGGATGATAAGGTAAAGAGAATGGTCCATAAGGTTAACATTAGGCACTTCATCTATCAGAATGAAAGAGCAGAGATGAAGATGCAGGAAATAGGGTAAAGGGAATGATTGATCACAAGATGTGATGATCAAAAAGGGAAATCATGGCAGAGATTTATCTAGAATCTTGCAGGATTTGTGATTGAGATGCAATCTTGATTGGTGATCATACCAATCAAAGGGAATGATGAAAATGAGTAAGGTGTGGTGATCAGAATGAAAGAGTAATCAGTGATGTTGTGATGATGTGAAGAGAGAGAATGTAATGATGTGATGTATATAAAGGATAGAGTTGTGAATGTGTTGAAGGGTTAGTATGGTCACATAATCAGGGAAAGAGAGGTCATGGCACTTGTGCAACACAAGTGTGCAATCATAGTGTGAGTATCATACAACATTTCATAACAAAACTTCATAGTTTCTTTTACTAGCCTGTTATTAAGACCCTCACCTGGCTTTTTCCATGTCCATTTGTGACCATCTAACCCTAGGCAATTGATTTTGGTCTCATCTGACCAAATAACATGCTTCTAATTCTCTATAGTCCACTTTTTATAGGCATAGGCAAAGTTCAAATGAGCCTTACAATATTTAGCAGAAAGTAAAGGAGATTTCTTCTTGACTATAGCCTTTATACCAGACTTTTTCAAGTGCTGGCAGACTGTATTAGAATTGAGAGGTTGGTTAATAATGTTGAAAAAAGTTTTGGCAATCTGAACAGCAGTTTCTGCCTTGAAAAAGAAAATGAATGCTATATCAAATATTGATAGGAGAAAGTTTGAATGAGTGACCTTCAGAGGACTTTTCTAGGTTTGAGCACTCTTTGGAGTGAAGCCTAGATACAGTAGAGATATTGAGGCCCATATGAGAGGCAATAGAGCAGGTAGAATGTCCAGCATGAAGCTAAGCTAGAATAGTAGCTTTCTAATTAGAGAGATTTAATAATGGTAAAAGTAGGAAAAAAAGAAGTGTGGAAACTGTTTGTTGAGTGATCAGAGAAACACTATACAACCCTACCTATCTTCTATCACCATAACCCATCGGGCAATCTGGCATCACCAACTGAATCCTAGAGCTATTGTGGGGAAAGGGAATGCTAGAATAGCAAGAAGGGAATTGAAGTGAGGAGAGGGTGATCTTCAACACCTCAATGAACTATTGCATTGTTGGTATGACAGGCACTATTGCAGCACTGTCCACATCCTCCTAATACCACATCCTATGAGTGTGGCATAATTGTGGGCAAGCTGTGGGGTGAGGAGTCAGACTCTTAGATAATCATGTGGCTATTTCCAGGTTGCCATCCTTGAAAGCTTGATCAGGGGTGCCACCCCATCCTGGGGTCTCCACACAGTTTACCCAATGGGATCATCTTCAAGCCCACAGGCAAGAAGGAACAACTATAAATACTATCTGTTGCAGAATCAAAGAGTTCTGTCTACTCTGCCAACCAAACCCAACAACCCAGCAAACAACCAGGGAATGATATGATGAATCCATATGAGATAATAATCCAGATAAAAAGAATGCTGGACAGCAGGAAGGGGAAATGGATATGAGGAGAGGACTGAGTCAGGATGTCTTCTAGATATGATTTTCAGGACTACTTTTGCAAGTCCTTGGTAATGCTAGTACTCTTGCAACTAGGTTTTGTCTTCCTCCTAATACTAATACCCTATGGTACTAGCATAATCATGTTCAGCTCTTGGGGCAAGGGTTCCAAGCCTTGGGTAATTGTGTAGCTGATTCCAGGTTGCTATTCTTAAGAATGAGGTGTTGTCAATGTAGATATGGGAGTATGTGTGATAACCTCCACATATGTTCCAACAAGGAGCACTGTGTCACTCATGGCTTAAATATCTGTAGATGTTCCTAAATATGATAAGACCTGCATGGCAACAATAGCCTCTCAAGGTTGCAGGTATAACATCAGTAGTTGATACAATGAGAACTATGTCATGTGATCTTTAATATCTTCTGATACTGAGGTTCTTTCAAAGAATGTCTTCCATACTTGCAAAGGTTCTGGGATCTGAACTAGCCAAGGTATGAGTTTGCTAGCTGGCCATAACATTGGTGGTTCAGTGGTGCTAGGATCAATGAATAATGGAATAATAAAAAGGGAGGATAAGGGTTAGCTTTATCTCCAGATGTGCCTCACTCCTAGGAATCCAATGAAGGACCAGTAGGTGAATAGCTGTCCCTTACTTGAGTTAACTTCACTAGGCCACCTTAGTAAAGGCAGGGTAGGAGAGGTAACAAGTGGATTAGGCTGGGGGAACAGCCCTACTCATAACCCCACTACTTATACATTATAGGAGAGTGCACAGACCAAGCTGTACACTAGGGTCTAGGGTATACAGGATTAATGCTATAGGCTACTAGGATAAAGGGTAATGTCCATGAGGTAAACATTAGGCTTTTATATGAAAGAAAAATGGAAGAGTGGATATGAAAGCAGGAAGTAAAGTAAAATGGAAGATCAATCATCAAGATGTGAACAATCAAGAAGGGGGATCATGGCAGAGATCCATCTAGGATCTTGCAGGGTTCATGATCAAGATGCAATCTTGATTGGTGATCATACCAATCAAAGGATAAGGGCAGAAATGAAGAAAGGGAGATAATTAGGAATGAAAGAGTGATCAGTGAGGTTGTGACATTGTGAAGAAAGAGGATGTGAGATGTGAAGATGTGACAGGGTGAAGAGGTGAAGATGTGAAGGGATGAATGAAGGTCACATGATCAGGGATGAGTCATGAAGAAGTACTCATGCAATGCATGTGTGCAGTCATTGTACTAAGTATTGTACACAATTCGTAACACTATCTTGTTAATATGATAAGGGACACTGGCAACATACACCTATGTGACCTGCAGGTATAACATTTGCTTGACTAGTGAAATGTCTTGCATCACATGGGTTTGCCATCAAGTAGTGCCTTCACAAAGATAAATGTGTTTTCACAAAAAATGTAGGCTTCAAGTTGTCTTGACCATGGCTTCATCTTGACCAAGTCTTGAGCTTGCATGACCACACAGAGATAAATAGAGTAGAGGAGTAGTGGTGGACTACATCCAGGCAATGCCTTACTCCCAGGCAGTCCAAAGACTAGGTGGGCAAATGATAAGAAACCAAACTAGAACAAGCACAAACTTATGCAAAGTCCCTTGAGTGGTCTTTGAATGTTGGATCAATGGAATGATGAGTAGGAGTATAGAGTAGAGGGTAACCCTTTATGATCTCACTTCCTATGAAGGATGAGTAATCAAGTGGATTAGGCTAAGAGACGACAGCCAAAGACAGTTCCTTTATATACTGTACAAAAAATGCATGGATTAAGTGATGTCATAGATAAGGTGTGAACAAGAAGCACACCTCGTGTCCATCAAATGGAAGAGAAGCAATGGAGATTAAAAGAATGGAAGAGAAGCAAATGAAAATGAAAAGAAGCTTCTCATGAGATGGAAATTAAAGATAAGAGCCTGGACCTCAGCATAAGGTTTTCTGCAGGCATGACATCATCAATGATATCATTGGTCTAGACTGTGATCAGGTGATCAGTCATGTGACAAGTCATGTGACCTAGTCATGTGATGCTAGAAGATAAGATAAGATAATGAAAAAGAAAAGAAATCATACAAGTCCAAAGCAAAGTTCATAATAGCAAATAGCTATCTTTTTACTTGCTGTTTCTTAAACATCACTAGGTTACCTTTGCAAGCAGAGTAGAAGAGGTGAACAAGTGGATTTGGCTGGGGGGACACCAGCCCTTGCACAACCTCTTATATATGTTACATGAGAGTGCACAGACCAAGCTATAACTTACTATCTAGAGCATATGCTATTAATGCTATTCAATGATAAGGTAAAGGGTTTAGTCCATGAGTGAAAGGTTAGGCAGCCTCATGCATCAAAATAGAAGAAGCAGACATGAAGCTGCAAGGTTTAATATAGGATGGAAGATTGATCACAAGATGTGAAAGATCAGAAGTGTGATTGTGGCAGAAATCATCAAGATCCTGTAGAGTCATGATCGAGATTAGTATCTCAATAAGAGATCATACCGATCAGATGGTAAGGATGGAGATTAAGAAGGGGAGGTGATCAGGAATGGAAGATTGATTGGTGAGGTCATGATGAGATGAAGGAAAAGTAAGGTGATAATGTAAAGATGTGACAGGGTGAAGATGTAAAGATGTGAAGGGACAGAATAGTCACATGATCAGGGATGTCATGTGACCTGAAGGTCACATGATCGTGAGAAGTGCAACCAGTGCACTAGAGAATCATGCCCATGCATTAACATAAAGTACGCAGGGAGTGGTCATGCACACACTTGCTGACACAAAGTACAAGGTGTGATTGTAATGTCATAACACTGTTTGAAACTCAGACATAGTATATCTTTGTTTATAGTATCAAACAAATGCAAATATTCACATATATACATAAAATCTCATGCATAATTTAAAAGTAAATAAACTATTGCAATGAGGTTACTGTTTGATAATGGCTATATCTCAGCAGGCCATTGGTTGAATGACATGAGCCAGGAGGCAATGTTGTAGCCAAAGGTATGTATATTAATTCATCTCACCAACACTAAGCACAATTCCCACATATAATTATAATATGCTTCATGTATTGAATTGAGGTCAAACATTGCAACAGTTTTTTCACTCACTATATATCAGATGAAACCTTTTCAGGAACCCTTTATCTCTCTTGTAATCCTTGCACCATCACATTCACTATAAGTAAAGCCAGATTCAGCCATAATATTCAATACACCATTGTAATTACATTTGAGCTAGTGGACTTCACTGATTAGTTGATAATGTTGGCACATATCAATTGTAAATCACTTATCATTTTGAATTTACATTCACAAGTTTCAGAGGTCTTCTCACCCTCCTGGCTGCTAGTGATTGGAAACCATTCCTTTAGGCATGCAGCAACAGTTACATAGGTCATTTTCTTGAAGTTGCCATCTGCCATACTTGACACTTCATTCAGCAAGAAATCAATCAGCATCAACTCTTGCTCACTGGTCCAATGTGCAGCCTTCTTGCAGTTTTTCTTGGACTTGAATCTCCCTTCTGGAATAGGGGGATCAATTATCCTCTCAGAGTGCAATGAATGATCTGAGTTAGTTGAAGATGAGGACATGGTAGTGTTGGAATTAGCAAGTACACATGCAGCCACAGCCACAACCAGTTCAGATGACTGCCAGTGCTCATATGACTCAACACACCACCATGTTGTGGATCCAAAGAGATATGCTACTCTGCCAACTAACCCAACCAACCCAGCAGATGACCAGAAACAAACAATAAATCCTATAAGAGACAAGGTCCAGAAGTAGAGAGTGCTGGACAGCAGGAATGGGGGAACAGATGAAGGAGAGGACTGAGGTAGGGACATCTTCATATAGAAACTTCATGTTATGAATTTGTGTATGAACTTGTTATGAACCTTGCACTATGACTGCTTGCTTGCATGCATAAGTGCCATGATTACTCATTTCCTGATCACATGACCACATTGTCCCTTCACACTGTCATGCCTTTCACCCTTCATGATGATCACATTCACAGTTTCATCTCTTCACCCTCTTCACAACATCACACTGATCACATCTTTCATTCTGATCTCAATCCCTTTCCTTCATCTCCATCCTTACCTTTTGATTAGTATGATCACCAATCGAGATTGCATTTCAATTACAAATCCTGCAGGATTCTAGATGGATCTCTGCCATGATCCCACTCCTTGATCATCACATCTTGTGATCAATCATTCCCTTTACCCTAGTCTCTGCACATTCATCTCTGCTCTTCCATTCTGATAGATGAAGTGCCTAATATTTCCCTCATGGACACTACTCTTCATATTATATAGCCAATTGTTATGTGCAAGCCCAGACAGGGCTTCACATGCAGAACCTTAAGTACCTCCTATAGGTATTGAAGGATGTGAGGGATGAGGGGGAGGCCCACAGGCCTATCTAAGGGAGCCTGCTAGGGCTATCTATGAGTGGAAGGCTAACGAGTGGGGTTAGCCTGGAACAAAGGGATAAGTCTGCTCAGCTAGACTTCATAGGGACTTCCTCTTGGGTCAATGGTGAGGCAACTATTGGACAGGTTGTGAGATGAAGAATGGTGAGAGGTGGGCAAGTAGCACAGCTACTGGCAGACAAAGGGAAGGTAGCAACAGCTACTAAACAAGTGGATACAATGTGTATTACTACATAAGGGAGCTAGAGACAGATACCATGGATAGAAGATATATGTAAAGGTAGAACAAAGCTAGAGAACTAGCTGTTGAGTGACCAGAGAAACACTTATACAACCCTGCCTATCTTCCATCACCATAACCTGTTGGGCAATCTGGTATCACTGACTGAATCCTAGAGGACATCCGAAAGAGAGAATGCTTGAACAGCAATGAGGGAATCGGATAAAGGGAAGGGTGATCTTCAACTCCTTGATGAACTATTGCATCATCAGTACTGCAATGGACTATTGCACCATGCACACTTCCTCCTAATACTGCAACCTAAGAATGCAGCATAATTGTAGATGACCCTTGGGGCGAGGAATCTGGGTCTTGGGTAATCACGTGGCTATCTTCAGGTTGCCATCCTTGAAAGCTGGTCAGGGGTGCCACCCCATCCTGGGGTCTTACACTCAGTGGCCCAATGGGATCATCTCCAAGCCTGCAGACAAGGAGAAACAACTATAAATAATACTCTTGT
>JBBPJS010000759.1:0-14105 GCA_038088835.1 Singerocomus rubriflavus | reverse complement strand
AACCTTGGTGTGCACCAGAGTCACTTAGCAGGCTTACTTCGTTCTTGCAAGGGCTACGCTCGTCCCTACCCGGGCCAAGCGTAACAGAAACAAGTGGATTAGGCTGAGGGAACAGCCCTACTCATAACCCCACTACTTATATGTTACAAGAATGTGCACAGACCAAGCTGTATACTAGGGTCTAGGGTATATGCTATTAATGCTATTGGATAATAAGGTAGAAGGGAAGAGTCCATGAGGGAAAGGTTAGGCATCTCATATAGAAGAATGGAAGAAGCAGATATGAAGATGTAGGGACTAGGGTAAAGGGGAAGATCGATCAGCAAGATGTGAAAGATCTGAAGGGGAATCATGGCAGAGATCCATCTAGGATCTTGCAGGGTCATGATCAAGATGCAATCTCAATGTGTGATTGTACCGATCGAAGGGTAAGGGCAGAGATGAAGAAGGGAAGGTGATCAGGAATGGAAGAGTGATCAGTGTGATGTCATGAAGGATGTAAAGAGGTGCAAACTGTGAATGTGATACATGTGAAGGGGTGAAGGCATGACAATGTGAAGGGATGGTGTGGTCACATAATCAGGGAAGTGAATGTCATGGCACTCATATGTGTAAGCATGCAGTCATAGTGCAGGAATTGTACAAGTTCATACACAAATTCGTAACACTAGTCGACTGTATGTCGACCTCTTGGACATTGGATGCTGACTCATCCTTTCCTATTTCCACCATAGACTGTGCTTCTTACTTCTGCTCTTCTTTTCCACACATAGCATGGCCCCTACTTTGTCAGCATCCCTCTTTTGTTCTTTCTCTCGTTCTTTATACTATA
Source organism: Singerocomus rubriflavus (assembly GCA_038088835.1). Taxonomy (NCBI): domain Eukaryota; kingdom Fungi; phylum Basidiomycota; class Agaricomycetes; order Boletales; family Boletaceae; genus Singerocomus; species Singerocomus rubriflavus. Next base: position 13,273 of record JBBPJS010000759.1, on the reverse strand, counting down.
GATTACTGAACTCCTGGGTACTCCCACACCTGCCCTTGAGCATGGTCTGTGTGCATTCTATACAACTATATAAACTGCATAGTTACAGACCATGTACCTTAGCTTTCATCTCCCTTGTACTCTTGTGTACACTGTACTTCAGCAATCTAGTTGCTGCCCACTCATCACTCATCTCTGTGTGCCTCAGTCCCAATGGCTAGGCAGAACCCTTGAAAGATAGCTGTTGCTAAGTCCTTCTTAACCCTTAACCCTACACTTGAACTACATCTCAAGGGCTACATGCTGTCTTGCCCAAGGCAACATATAACAAAAGATGAAAGCTAACCAATGTGTCTAGTATTCACTAGCATGCACCATCTTTCAAGATGTCTCAACCCTCTTGCCCCACAGTCAACCCCTAGTGGTCTCCATGCACCAGCCATGCCCTAGCACAGCAATCCTCTTCCAAAGAAGAAGGATCCCCCTCTGACATCAAATCAGACCCAGACATCACCCCTTTGAATCCAGCTGCTGATCAGCTAGCCACACAGCTAAGTTATGCCCTATCTGCACAGACATCAATCCCACAAGCTCCCACTTCACTGTCACCACCCACTGTCCACTAAACTCTCCCATTTTCCCCTGTTAACACCTCACCCCTCACATCAACGATGTCCACCACTAGGCTCATTGAACTCTAACTGGGAACCCCCAAGCACTTTGACAGTGACTACAAGAAAGCCATTCCATGGCTCAACACCATCATGTTCTATCTCATCATCAATGAGGAAGTATATAACACCTCCACCAAGAAAATTGCCTTTACCCTCTCCTTTATAATAAAGGGATCCACAGCCACATGGGTGGAAAACTTCCACATCAAGGCATTCAACACCATCACCAGTACCATAGATATGGGCACATATCAGAACTTTCTCAAGGCCTTTCATGAGGCATACCAAAACCAGCAGGTAGTAGCTGACACTATCATTTGACTGGTGACCACCCAAATGATACTCAACAAAAAATGGGAATATGAACCCACCATTTAAGAATACAATGCCCACTTTGTGACCAAGAAGTCTGAAGTAGAAATCACCAAAAACCACATCCTTATTAGTTACTACTTAGCCACCATTCCCATTCCTATTATGAGAAGAATCTATGGAATGGAGAAAGTCCCCACCATGGTAGAAAAATGGATGATGCATGCTGCAGCATTCATCTCTCAGAACAAAAGGGCAAATAGGATTGCTCAACAATTGTCCAACCTCCACCACCTCCATGTATTCAAGCTGCACCACCCCACACCCACCAAAGACCCCAATGCTATGGATGTCAACATGGTTAAGGTAGGGAAATTGACCCCCAAAGAGAGAAAGAAGTGCATCAAACTTCAACTCTGCTTCCAATGCTGCCAACCTGGCCACACTAGTGTGCAATGCCCAAAATTCAAAAACACTACCTCTCCTTCATGAATGAAAAAGACTCAGGTCATTTCCTCCAGCATTCCCAAGCTGGAAGAAGTAACTGACAGTGGAGATGAAGATGAGGGGACAGCCACTGTAGGAAGGGTACAGGATTTTTAAAGCAGGGAAAGCCTAAGACACAAGTCTCTCCCTGGAAAGTGTACACTAGATCAGAATCAAACAATAGAAATTCTTTATCTGTCCTTTGCTGACTCCTCATATCCATGAAACAATATGTCAAAATCAAGGCCCTAATTGACAGTGGGGCTGAGATCAACTGCATTGACTGACACTACACCAAAAGAAACAACCTCCCCCTCAAAAGGCTTTCAAAGCCCATCTGCATCAGCAACATCAATTCCAGTTTCAACAAATAAGGACTCACCAAGTTCAGCACAACCTTCTATATCGAAATAGGGGGAATTCTCTGAAAAACTCACTTTGTTGCCATCCACTGTGAAAACAACAATGTAATCCTCAGAACACCATGGCTCTGAGATGTAAACCTGCACATCAACTGAAAGACTAAGGTTGTTGAAATTTTACAAAAAACTGATCAGATGAAGGCATTCTATCAACAACATGCCAGATGCAACACTCTTCCACTGCCCAACCATGTCCATATGACCAAGGATCAAACCCCACATTTCTTCAATTATCTATGCTGCCACTCACTAGAAGAACAAGTAGTCTGCAATGTCCAGCTGTGAACCAAGAATCTTAACTCAATCACCAAGGTAGGACAGAGATTTGTATGCACCACTCTGTCCACACAACTTGCCATCAACATGCTGAAAAGCAAACCAATGGTCACTCTTCCAAACAAGTATAAACAATATGCTCAAGTCTTTTCCAAATCAGCTAATGATTAGCTCACTCCATCATGATCCTATGATCACAAGATCCACCTTAAAGAGGGGTTCTGTTGCAAAACTGAAAAGTTTTGTCTACCATGCCAACCAAACCCAACAACCTAGCAGATGACCAGGAAATGGTACAATGAATTCTATGAGATAATGATCTGGAAAAGAAAAATGCTGGATAGCAGAAAAGGGGAACAGGATAAAGGAGAGGATTGAGTTGGACTATCTTCATAAGGAATGCCAGGACTACTCTTGCAAGTTCTTAATAACAATGATACTCTTGCAATCATGTTCTGTCTTCCTCCTAACATTACAACCTAATGTATGTAGCATAATCATGTTCAGCTTTTGGGGTGAGGGTTCTGAGCCTTGGGTAATCACATGGCTAATTCCAGGTTGCCATTCTTGAGAATGAAGGCAGTGTCACTGTAGATATATGGATATGTTCAATAACCCCAACATATGTTCCAATGAGAGTGTGATACTACTTGTGGCATAACTTATCTGTGAACAAAGGGACTAATATGATAAGACCACCTCAGCAACAATAGCCTCTCAGGGTCGCAGGTATAACATTAGTAACTGGAATGATGAAGGGTTATGTCACATGATCTTTTAGTAGTTTCTGGTACTGAGGTTCTTCCAATGAATGTCTTCTATACTTGCAAAGGTTCTGGGTTCTGAACTAGCCATCATATGAGTTTGCTAGCTGGCCATAACGTTGGCAGTTCAGTAATGCTAGAACAATACAAAGGTATGATGGGGAGGAGAAATGAGGGTTAGCTTTATTTTCAGATGTGCCTCACTCCTAGGGATCCAATAAAGGACCAGTAGGCAAATAGCTGTCCTTTACTTAGTTTTAACTTCACTAGGCCACCTTGTAAAGGCAGGGTAGAAGAGGTAACAAGTGGATTAGGCTGGGGGAATAGCCTGTACTCATAACCTCTTATATTTGTTACAAGATAGTGCATGGACTATGCTGTACACTAGGGTCTAGGGTATACATGATTAATGCTATTGGATAGTAGGGTAAAGGGTAAAGTCCTGCAGGCAAAGGTTAGGCATCTCATATAAAAGAATGAAAGAAGCGGATATGAGAATGTAGGGATTAATGTAATGGAAGATTGATCACAAGATGTGAAAGATCAAGGAAGGGATCATGGCAGAGATCCATCTAGAATCTTGCAGGATTCATGATCGAGATGCAATCTCGATTATGGTTTGACACTTATGCTTCACTTAGCATTTATTGTCACCACATTTTAGCTTATTCAGCTTGTTTACTGTTGTCACTCCTTATTTGTAGTGTTTGCACTTTCTGTGTGCCCAGTGTCACTTTTTCCCTTAGTTTCTGACACTGAGCACAAGGTATGTGGTGTATTACTCACAATAGATAAGTTTCTAACATTGAGCACAAGTGCTGAACACAATAAATTAAACTTGTGAAGTTCAAATCCTAGCTGGAACTTTTTATTTCCCTAAGTATTTATTGCAGCTTCTAGTGCATCTATGCTATCATTTATACTCTGCATTCAGTAAGGGGGTGTGTTGAACTGGCACTATTCAGCTACCATTCACTAACTACCATTATATAGGATTACATTGTAGCATGGCCCCTATTGGCCGCTTCTAAGAAGATTAGATAACCTTATCTCACACCTCTTGTATATGTGAGCTCTAGCTTCAATATACAGGGACAAATAGAGAGTTTACACTCGTACTACCATCATCTGGTAACCGAGAGGTTCCTCCTCTGCTGGCGCCCTAGTGGCTGCCCACCTCGGTTCAACACAAACTTCCCGCGGGTTACATGCAATCTGTTTCACTGGTCCTCTTGGAGCGAGCTGAGTTGTTTGTATTCTTTCTGATGCACTGCAGGACCTAACAGAATTCTCGTGCTGTGCCCAACCAGTATTTCAGTTGAATATACTTGTTCATCGCGAGCCAATCAAAGTTAGGAGTTGCTCAATCAGATATCGAGTTCTCACTAGTACAAGATCCTAGTAATCAAGGAATTATGACGCATGCACCACGGAACAATTCAAGATCAAGGGTTGTGAGAATGATAAACCACTGCATTGCAAAACCATCGATAGGAGACGTTACAGTGCATCCAGCATCAATCTTGATGTTCTATTATCGTTCCCGTGACCAGAAAGTCCGAATCCGGTGCAGCCATAGGGGAAATGTTATCCAACTAAAGGGAATCGTGTCAGTTCGGGTTGTGGAGTCGTTCTATATGATTCAGCACTACAGACACTCTTTTCAATGATCTAGAACAGAAGGGCGGAAAGAGGGTTCTTTGGCAAATCATCGACGGGAATGACAAAGAAAAGGAAACATACGCGTGTGGGTTCAATAGCTTCATCACCGTGCCCACTGTTAAGAACACGGTCACTGATAGTGTCCACTACCACTTTTTCTACCATAACAACGGGGGTCGCGACTATCGCTGGTGGAGGTGGATCGATGCCCTCTTGCTCAGGACCCGCTACAGTATTGGGCGCAGCCTTTCCATTGGTCGTCATTCCATGTTCAATGTCGACCCCAGTCATTATAACAGTGGGAAAATGTGTCCCGTTCTCCGGACGCCGGGTGTGGAACACCCAGTCGGGTAGAGTTCCTCCAGTTACTGTGCGAGTCCACGTGTAGGTAAGGTTGGCAGTATGAGAATGGAGACTTCTTCCCAAGCTGAAGAATGGGATGGAGAGACCATCTATGGTCAAGTGTAACACTCTGATTACCACACCAAAAACAAAGGATACGTACGAACGATAATGGATCCAAGTACTACGAACGATACAATGGGTTGAATCGATGCAGCGAGCAACTGCCCCTGGCTCGTCGGCGGGTTCGCAGGTGCTGGCAAGCGTGTGACAGCCATTGCAGAAACAAATATTGCGCTCACACCCATCTGTGCATGAACAAATTATCATCGTCGCCGTACTCTACTCGAGAGTATATGGGAGGTACGCACAGGCCCTGTTACAACAAGATGTGAGTATCAAATCACACAATGGCATATCGCGTTGACATACCAAAATGTCCGCAAAACAATGCTTCCTTCCAATTCCTGATCTCTGGCACCCACCTGTACAGTAGAAGTAGAGGTGGAATCCGTCGAAGGACAAGGATTGCAATCGTCAATACGACCAATCTCCACGGAGTAATCCCCAATTCCGGTGAATTATACGAGTCAAAAGGGAGCCAAGCGCCAATGTAAATGAAACAGCCACAATTCAAGACATGATCAATTACGGATGAGAATGAATCATCCGCCGTTTGCGCATGAAAGTGGCCGTCCCATGATATCGCACAACCTATCGAGGTGTAAGATTCGGTATGTCATAGGACTGTGAGAGGCCGCTAGCCTGCTGCAAATGCTGCCAAGAGATCATCGATACCGAGGGTACTGGCCACACCAATGGTGAAGATAGAGAGAGCGAGGTGCTGGGCGATGAACGACTCGCGATCGATGAAGCCCTTGCGATGGCTAAACTTCATTAATTCTGAGAATAGTAGCCCTGGAGGAAAAGCATGCTAAAAATAAGTACTCTTGAGCACTGAGTGATAACTAACCCAGAACGGCTCCGAGAGTGGTGCCCAGAATAACTTGATCTATATTATGCAATCAGGTCAGAAAGCTTTCAAACATGAACCGGCTCACATAAACAACCGATGAGAAACCATTTCTCAATGGCCACGCGAGTAGAAGTTTCAATGGTCAGGTACATTGCGACACTGAGGAAAGGGTAGGCTAGACCGTCGTTTGCCGCAGCTTCGGCTGAGAGAATCTGTCGAATGTCCAGAGGAACGTGTGCGGCAGCAAATCTCCCACCTGAGAATATAATTGGGTAAATTCAAGAGTGAAGCATGGCGAGGGAGAGAAACAAACGAGTAATGGCAACACAGGTGATTGGATCAGTTGGAGTGAGGCAAGCGGCAATACAAAGTGCAGAGACCCCATCCAAGCCGGGAAAGAGTGCATGCAAGACTGCTACAAGACAGTGAAGTGTGTCAATAGGGTGCAATGGTGTTGAGAAACGTACCAGAAACGATGACCCAGCCGAAAGCCATAGCAGGGACAACCATGATGAGAAGACCTTTAGCATGCTCTTTCATGTAAGCACACGGTAATTCTACGCCAACGGCGAATAAACCGATGCCAAGAACAACACGCATGAATTCGAGAGTGATTCTGTTCTCTTGGGTAGCACCCCAGGCTCGAGGGTCGAACACATTGGCTACGTGAGGGCCAACGATTACACCGAACCCAGTGCCCAGGACGACTTCATTGATGTACAGCTAAGGATGATTGAATTGTATAGATAAGGTTGCAGGGACGAGAGGAACGAACCGTTTCCTTTACTAAGAGGGATACAACAGAAAACTAAATAACCGAAGGTGGGATTCAGTATCGAGGGCTAATGTGTTGCGGCCCCGACAGACAGAAGAAAGACGCGGTGGACAAACTTACCAGGACAGCGAAGCCCCCGAGACATACGTACGCCAGACTTGGCGCAGATGCCTGTGATTGCCTCAGTCTTTTTTTATCGATTTACAGGGGAAATAGGAAACGGACTTGTAAGACAGTTATGGTCATTGAGAGCGAGGAATTTGTATAGAGTCAACAGAACGGGCAGGTAGGTCGATGGAAGACAGGGGATGAAATCTGGCATTATGAGTGGGATTGGTGCTGGTGAAGGGCGCCAGTGGCGTGCCAGCCCCATCTGGTTCATCACGCACAAGAGATCTCTGCCCTACCTTGAATGGTATGCATCCTGTAATATAGACCCTGAGGTGTCAGTGAAAAGACCCCCGGACATTGAGACCTCTGCCCTGGATGGGGAAACCAGCAAGCGCGGGTTGATTGCCACTCCAACACCGAGCTTGTGCTATTGCCCGTTTTTGGCAACTGTTCTGGAAATCGGGTTGACGTCGGGTGTCCGATAGTCCTAGCTGGTCAACTACGCTTATCGCCGTCGTTTCCTTGCTTGCACCGTGCGTTCGACAGCTGGCCTATTGCAAACATGTAGTCTTTGTCTGATTTCATCATGACGCTCGTCGAGGAGTAGTGTGCACGTGCTTCATATTAACTCCTTCGGTGTCTCACGAAACCCGGTGCTTCAGGCCTTCTTCTTCACCATGGTGTTGCTCGCCGCCGCAGTCGTCCTCTCCGCAGTCTTGGGTGCATTTTTACATCCATATCAGACCCCCCTTGTCTGCAGCTGGCATGGGCAGGGTTATTGACGCTGTCGGGAACCGCAATTGCAAGATTGTGCCTCAACTTCAGGCCAGTGAGAGTGAGTCCGATTTTCTCTCCCACTTGCTGCACGGCTCACGCTTACGCCGCAGAACTCGTGCTTCACCAGCCCACCGTCCTCATTTATCTTGCCTGCTCGGCACCACACAGCCGCAGCCACTGGATGCCCACTCTGGACTGACTCAATGCATCTGCAAGGTTGGAATTGGATTATGTGGCCACTTATGATCCACGGACTGATGTCGTCAATCGCCTCGAGTTCTCTGGACCCCTATCTCTGGAGGGGATTTCTTTACACGGAATAGACGTTGTGCCCTCTCTTGATGACCCCTCTGTTCTGTGCGTTTATCTCGTCAACCATAGGGCACCCAAATCAGCAGACCCACAACAAGTCGGCGCGGACTCCGTCATCGGGGTCTTCAAAACCCATATCGGAAGCATCACGTTGGAGCACATCAGGACCTTCTGAGACCCTACTGTTGTGATCACCCCCAATGATGTTGTAGGCTCCCCGGACGGAGAAAGCGTCCATTTCATCAACGATAACAAGCACAAGACTGGCTTTGTACGCTCTCTCACGCCCTGCCCCTCAGTGTTTGATACCTCCTTCAGAGAAGGCTCGTGAGTTTACTAGCGTTGACCCCTGACACATCCGTTGATTTCTGTTACGTGGTTCAGGGGTGCAAGTTCGCCTACACTGGACTGCATGCCAGCAATGGCATAGTGAAAGGCACAAATCCCGGTAATGATACGTTCTATGTTGCAGACTGGATCCTTGGTGGCGTCACAGTGCTGGAACTGATGAAACTCTCGCATTTACTGAAATTATAAAAACTGAGTTCTGCCGATCACTTTTATGACACGTTTGACTTTTCTTCTCGCATAGATCGAGGATTGGACAACCTAGCCATTGATGTCAATGGAGCACTCTGGGCTGCAGGTAGGCTTGTTGTGCTATAACTTATATCGTCGAACAAGAAGGATAAGCGGCCACAAAGGGTTGTGTGATTCCCTTGGCTTGATAACCCGGCAAATTAACGACCCTTCCGTGTTGGTTGCCCTCAGCGTTGAGAATCACAGCCAGTCGTGACTCCAGCGCTTTCTACGGGGAAAAATATAACGTCGACAAGGTAGATGAATTTAAAGTTAGCCAGAGGAAATGCGGCCGACTCGTTTTTGAAAGGTATTCGAAGACCCTGATGAGTTGGCGTCTGGAAGCACTTCTGCTGTATTCGACGCGGAAAGGGAGCTGCTCTGCACGGTGTGTCATTTATCGAATCGCCGTCGCGTGTTGACAGCGATATTCATTTCCCTTGGAGGTCTTTTGTCACCGCATTTAACGGTGTGCAGGCTGTAATGCGGGAGGTACATCCGCCAAGACACGCCTGAAACGCTCTTGCTTGACGACACTCTGCCCTTGCAACGTAAAAGCAAATAATCAGTGTCCCCGGAGATGGATTGTGTGATGTATTATAATTGCATGTTTATTGTAAGGTAACCCGAAGTGTTGTCATGTCGAATTCGCATGTCTGTGTATCTCAAGGGTCGCTTCCACCCAAAACACGGCCGAGTGTGGGCAGATTGGGATGAATGAGGCCAGGAAGGAGGATACCCACAGTCCGCAGTGTACCTTTTAACTGTCTCCGATGCTGTTATCGAAGGGGTCTCAGCGCTCGACGATAAGGCATGAGTGTATAAAAATGAACGGTTCAAAACAAGTGCTGGCATACCTGCCGCTTCTACTCTCCCAGGCGCACAATGGGCTCTGCAAGCTCCAAGGTCGCTTCCCAGGGTGCCAGACCAGCCGACCGTGCTAGCAAGTCCATCGACGAGAAGATTCTCTTGAACAACGTTCGGAGCTCAGACGCATCTTCGTCAGTACCAAAGTCCGACAATGGCTCCATCCAACTTGCCAACGTCGACGCCTGGGAATCTGCGGCGGCGGCTGATCCAAAGATTCAGCTCGCTCGCACCGTTCTGACCCACTGCAACATAAGAACCACCCTGACCTCCCGTGAAGCCCATATTGCCATTCCCCATGTATTCAACACCGAAGTCGAGTTCAAGACTGGGCCCGTCACCGACCAGCAGTCGAGCGGCCGTTGTTGGCTCTTCGCGACAACCAACGTGATCAGGTACGAGGTCATGAAGAAGCTCAAGCTCAGCGACTTTCAGTGCTCCCAGGTCGGTAGATGTTCTCTTCACATCACATGCGTTTCTGAGAGTTTACTTTGATAGTCATACCTCTTCTTCTGGGACAAGCTCAACAAGTCTAACTACTACCTTGAATTGTCTATCGAGAACGCCGACCTTCCTATCGACGACCGACTCGTCAGCTTCCTTGCGGACGATCCCGTTAGCGATGGGGGTCAATGGGACATGGTTGTGAACATCCTTGAGGTCGGTACAATCCCGTCTCCTCGGACTATCTGTTTCATCTGTCTGGTATCTTAGACTTACGGACTCGTTCCTCAATCCATATACCCTGAGTCGCTACACTCTAATTCTACCAGTCCTATCAATTCACTTTTAAAGACCAAGCTCCGCGAGCATGCCCTCACCCTTCGCGCTCTCTCCGTGTCACTTCGCGCCGATGCGACCTTGTCAGCTGAACAAGTGCAAGCCACTCTTCGCGCGAGGAAAGAGCAACTCATGCAGGATGTCTATACCATCATGTCCACGGTGCTTGGTGTCCCACCAAGATCCAATGTACCGTTCACCTGGGAGTATTACAACGAGGACGGGAAATACTCCAAATGGGAGGGTACACCTCTTGAGTTCTATCGAGCGTTCACTACTAAATACCCCGTTGGTCATCTTGGTCTTTACTAGATATGGTGTTCACCGTGTTCGTTTAGGCCGCGGACAGCTTCTCGCTTATCAACGATCCCAGAAACGACTACAATAAACTCTATACCGTCGACAAGCTTGGTAACGTCTGGGGTGGTCGTCCTGTACTTTGTGAGTATTACCCTTTCAGTATACATACAAATTTGAACAGTTCCTCAGACGTCAATACCACGAGCGACGAACTCAAGGCTGCGGTGATCCGATCGATCAAGGCTGGACAACCAGTCTTCTTCGGGTGTGATGTCGGCCAATTTTCGTCCTCGGTGAAGGATGTTGGTATCATGGACACTGCGTATCACCAGTATGAGGTGAGTCGATGGTGCTTCGTACCCACGCCTGATGCCGATCTTTGGGAAACATCAGCAAGCATTCAACATCTCCCTATCGTTGAGCAAAGGTCAACGTCTCCAAACCAACGAGTCTGCCATGACCCACGCGATGGTGATCTGTGGTGTTCACATCGACGAAAAGACGGGACGCCCAGTTCGTTTCAAGGTTGAAAACTCGTGGGGCGATGGCAGTGGTCACAAGGGTTTCATGGTCATGAGCGAGAAGTGGTTCGATGAGTGCGTGTTTCGTGCTGCCATGTCTATCAGTTTTGCTGACGCGACTACCCATTCAGGTTCGTGTACCAGGTCGTAGTACACAGGTCGTTTGCACCGAAAGACCTCGTCAAGGTGTTCGATGCGGGTGACGCGGTCGTCCTGCCAGCTTGGGATCCTATGGTATGCTTATGTTACGTGCCTTGGGCCTACCTGAAGCTGATGGATTCAAATCTGCAGGGAGCATTGGCGTGAGCCTCTCGAGCTGTTTACATATCCAACCCAGGGACATAATATAAATACATCATATGCACCACCACCGTCGTGAATGTGCTCCCCGTATCTTGCGAGAGTGCTCCACTGAAATTGGCTGCTCTAATATGAGTGCACAATAGTGTGTTATCGCCGCAACTTATCGGACAGAGCCAAGATCAGTGACTCGCCCCCTGATACCATGTGCCACATGATCTTACTGACAAGGTTTGGGTATACAGCATGCTGGCAGTGCTTGTCCTCTTTGTTCTCCGTACGTATGTAAGTTGACGGTATTGAAGGTATGACGTGTTAGGCACTCCGCGGTGAGGAATGGATCTCGGCAGAATGGGTCACACACAAAAGCAAAAGATATTTCGCCTCTTTTTATGCCGTGATAATTCAATGTCATGAGGAGCGGGTGTTACGACGACGGTGAGTTCAGATGTCAACGATACGTTGCAATGCGTCAGCGGTCTTGCCGGACGTGGCAAGGGTGTTGCAAGGTGCCACTGCCAAGGAATTCCGACTAGGCCCTCTCGTCAGACATGTTTCAAAGCCACTCGAGGCACGCTCTTGCAGGGTAAGTGCTATGAAGCTCAGGGAGGGGCCAGTACTTGGTGTTCATGCACACGGCCAGGTCACGGGCTGGCTGTCAGAACCCATCCTGTGGTAGAGGGTCTCCGCCCGCCGATATTGTTCGAGCGCAGTCGATCTCCTATTCAATAAGCCTTGGTCCCGGGCGCTGGGCGTCTCAAATTCACCTCTGCCAAGCAGCGCTTGGCAAGACGACATCAAGGGTCCACTAAGTTGGTCCAATGGGGTGTTGCCCGTGTATTGTAGAGTGCCCAGTCATTCAATTACGAGTCACTTTCGGTCGTTGCGAGGCACTCGCAGTTTGTTTTCTCCTCAATTGTCGACCAAATGAGGTCATGGTGGATACTTTACCTTTCCTAGGGCACTCTCCGACCGGTACGGAGCAAATGCCATACAACTCCTGCTGACATACATAGATGGGCCTTGGACCACGAATGTCGGTGTTCTACCTGAACAATCGATCAAGTTTTCCTCTCGAATCCCTTTGACCAACGTGATACCCTCCACCCAGGGTTCCCTTGGTTCCGAGTCTGCTGGGGTCGTCTACACGTTGTTTTGCTTTGCAGGAACGACAAAGATACTTTGGATGTCCTCCTGAAGGGCCTCTGCCTAGTGATCGGTGATTCACGAGGAAAGTGCTTTCTAGGACACCCTGGAGGATGGAGCCACCTACGTATCATTGACGCGGGCTCCGTATGTCAGAGAGGATGACGGGATAGATTCAGCCAGGCCATCCAATGCTGCGAGTGCGCTCGACATGATCCGACCCTCTTCCGTTTAATCCAACCCAGGACCACCGATCGTTCTTTTGAAGCCCGGGATGACCTGTAGTCGGTCGGCAAAAGCATAACCGAGAAAACCGAGGACCTCCAGGAGACTTCACCCAAACCCCTCGGGTGCACAGGTTGGTCGCAAAACCCAGGTTAATTGCACCAAATGAGGCTGACCGCTCACTTGCTTTCTTTAATGACCCTGTCTGTTTAAAAGGGTTTGATAATCTAGGGTGAGTTCGATGTCAGATGATGTAGAGATGGTCACTGGAAGCACTATCGAGATGAGTCAATGAATAGTACCCTGCCTCATCGGGGATTTCTTGCCTATCGGTTTGCGGTGTGGTGGCAATGGGTTTGAATATAAACCAGCCAGCCGCGTGCACGCTTTGCCACCGACAAAGGGTTGACCTCCTGACATGCACACGAGGCCGGTAGATTCGAACGTCAGTTTCACTCATCTCTCACACACAAAAACAATTGCATCACCCTACTCTCCACAGTGTCCGAATAAGTTCCGGAACACAGCGACGTGCTGTCTTAATGATCGAGAATGCGTTACAAGACCTTGACGTCTTTGGGGCACATGCAAAGGCCTATCACCCAATACAGCTGGGCTGCGAGCACGGGTACCTGCTATTATTGCAGGCCCAGTTCTCTGGGTCGTGCATGCAGGATCGACCAGGTT
>JBBPJS010000758.1:0-14105 GCA_038088835.1 Singerocomus rubriflavus | reverse complement strand
ACTCTTCCTTCATTGTTTCATCGATTCAATGTATCAAAGACCACTCAAGGAATCATTATCAGTATAGTTTCTCCATTCCATATTACTTGGATTAGGCTTGTTTATCTTGCCTGATCTTTATTGATCTAGTGGACCCTCGCCGTACTTCTCCCCTATTCTTCCAAGATCCTAATCTTCGAATCTGTACTCCAACCCCTCGTCCACCTTCACCCTGATTCTATAGAGATCCAGCATTTGGCACCAACCCCAACAATCATCCAGCACAGCAGACAGGTTGGAAGTTACTCAATAGAGTTCTCAACTTGCTAGACCACCAATTTGTTCAACACCCCCTGACTCCACCACTTCGGTACCCTGGCACATATTGTGCTATGTCAGAGATTGAAGATTACTTAGGAAATGAAGAAGATCTGCACTCTGCAGATAAAAAACAGATCCAATGTTTATGTCTCGAAGAACCCATTGATCACAATGCCTGGATTTGCTGGGCACAAGATACACATTTTAGGCAAGCTGCCTTTATGTTTTTTGTAGAACGAGAACAAGCACAACTTATTGATATGATAATCGATCTTGAAATTCAATTGTTGGTAGTTAAGGCTGTAAAGGAGAAGAAGGACAAACTCTGACACAAGATCAAGATGTTAAAGGCTAAAAAGAGATATCTGTCTTGTAAATCCTATCAGCTCCATAATCATAACATATCCTGAATCGAGTAGACCTTGAAAGATAGGTTTAGAAGATTCATCTGCTATAAATCAATACATTGTTTTTCCAATTCCAAGATTTTAAAGGATACAATCAAGATCGTTTTAATACTCCTACCCCATCTTCCCAAGAACTCGATCAATCAATTTACCAAGATCCTGTACCACCACCAGCCATGTTCACTGAACAACAGCTCATAGACATTTTGTCGCAGCTTACCGCCATTATGGCGCAGATGAACAACAACAGTACTATGAAAGATGTTACCAAGAAAATTGCCAATCTAGGAAACTGGGATGGAAAAAGAGATATGTATAAACTTTGAATGACTAAGGTTAACTTATGGCAAAGTATGCAAACCTGGAATTCTGATAAACTTCATGTTGTCACTGTTCTTTTACAGCTAGAGGGAACCAAAGCCCAACTTTTCACTAGGCTAAAGTTAGAGGAATATGAGAAGCTAGAACAAAAGCCACAGTTAAATAAAGATGGGAAGGAACTAATCAGGTTCCCACAAGATGATCTAGCATGGCCAACCATGAAGGGACTGAAAAAAGAATTCAGTCATTATTTTCAGATTGACTCCCTTGCTCATAAACAGCTAATCAAGCTAGAACAATTAACACAAGAAGGACACAACATGTTCAAATGGTTAAGTAGATTCAAACTCCTTGCAAAAGGAGCAGAGATCTCAGAAGACCATGCCCTTACTCTTCTGAAACAATTGGTTGACTGACCAATATATCATCAAGTTAACTTACAAGACTCTGATGCTTCATATGAAGATTTTAAAGAGCTTGTGAAGAAAGTCAGTCTAGCCTTTGAAAAGGAGAAAGAAGAACGAGAAAGCTTTGCCTTTTTCCATCCCCCACAAGTGTTACAGCATCCATTCTTTACTCTGAATCAATGCCCTTCTTTCACATCATGACTCTACAATTCTGCTGCCCATCCCCCTGCAGCAAATTCAAAGTTCATGGCTGTAGGCACTCAGCTGGGCAGGGATGCACCAATGGATATAGGTGCCCAATAAACCAGACTGATTACAAACAGGGATCCACAACAATTCCCATCAAAGAATCCTACAAATCCTAATGTGCAATGTTACAATTGCAACAG
Organism: Singerocomus rubriflavus; assembly: GCA_038088835.1. NCBI lineage: Eukaryota > Fungi > Basidiomycota > Agaricomycetes > Boletales > Boletaceae > Singerocomus > Singerocomus rubriflavus. The sequence continues at coordinate 12,281 of JBBPJS010000758.1, read as the reverse complement.
GTTAGGACATATTGCAAGAGATTGCAAGCTACCAAGGAGGTTCCCTGTGTGACAACAAGGGACATATAATCAATGGGGTGAATATGTACCCCCACAAGATTACGTCCAAAATTATATGGTTGGAATGGAGTTCTCAGCCCAACCCAATGCAAATGGTTGGCACACAGCACAACTATATAACATGAGAGATTCTGCTGCAGTCACAGCCCAAGCAGTGTCATCCCCTCAAATCATGGCTGCCAAAGCACAATACATGATGGAAAAAGCTGAGGCATACTGGAGAGATAGGATTGCCTCTGAAGAAAAAGCAAAGCAGGTAACAAAGGTGTCTTTAAATTAAATCAGACCAAGGTTGAAAGGGGTAACTTTGATCAAAGAACAATTATCTTACCAAGAGCTATGTCTACTAATGTAAATTCAGACTTTGATAGTTCTGAATTGGACAATGCAATCAAGTGTGCCTTTGGCATTTCTATAAAGGCATCTCAAACAAGCATGGCACCAGAAAAGAAACATAGTGTACTTAATTCCTTTATAAGATCAGTTTGTTTAGCCCACATAAATTATAAATCCCTTACAGAAACTAGTAAAACCCTTGCTCATCATGAAGAGTTTAACATCCCATATAACATCAACTTTTTATATCAAGAACAAGATCATCTAGTAGCTTTAAAAGCTTTGCTAGACTCCAGAGCATGTAACATGTTCATTGACTCAAAAGTTGTTGACCAATATCAACTTGAAAAGAAACCTTTGGCACAACCATTAGAAGCTATTAATGTGGATGGGTCTGTCAATATGCAAGGAACTCTTCGATACTATGTCACTATCACCATCACTCTACAAGGACACACTGAGATGCTGGATGCCCTAGTGTCAACACTAGGAACCCATCAAATCATTATAGGCTATGATTGGCTTTCTAGACATAATCCAGATATTGATTGGGTTCATAAAACTATTACCTTTCCCTGCTATACCCCACACTGTCAACAGTACAGTCTTCTTACTACCTCTATTCAAACCATTTCAAAAGAAGAAGAAGAAGAACTAAAGAAAGCTGTACCTGCAGCTTATCATGACTTTCTTGATGTCTTCTTTAAATCCAAATCCACACATATGCCAGAATGAAAATCTTGGAATCATGGCATTGATCTCAAACCTGACTTTATACCCAAGAAAGGTTGTGTTATTCCTCTCTTTGAAGTTGAACAAGAAGAAGTTCATACCTTTTTGGAGAAAAAACTAAAGAAGGGATACATTTGACCATCCAAATCTCCACAAACTGCATTCGTCTTCTTTATTCCAAAGAAAGATGGAAAGAAAAGAATGGTAATGGACTATAGGTATTTAAATGAAGAAACCATCAAAAATGCCTATTCCTTGCCATTGATCTCTACCCTCATTGATCAGCTCAAAGGAGCTGATATGTTCACTACTCTAGATCTCCGATGAGGATACAATAATGTTTGCATTAAGGAAGGAGATGAATGGAAAGGAGCTTTCGTGACTCTGGAAGGATCTTATGAGCCATTGGTCATGTACTTTGGTATGACCAATTCCTCAGCTACCTTTCAACAGATGATGAACAATATATACCATGATATGTGGGTATGCATTCTCATCTATTTAGATGACATAAACATTTTCATAAAAAATAAAACCAAAGAACAACATGAAGAAATTGTTTGTGAAGTTCTTCAAAGATTACGAGACAATGATCTATATGCTAAACCTTTGAAATGTCATTTCTTGCAATTAAAGGTCGACTTTTTAGACATGGTAGTTTTCAAGAAAGGGGTTGAAATGCAACAAAATAAAGTACAAGCTATACTAGATTGGCCCACACCACAAAAACTCAAGGATGTCCATTTTTTTCTGGGCCTGTGCAACTATTATTGTCACTTTATTGACAACTTTGCAGAAATATCCAAGCCTCTTACCTCATTAACAAAGAAAAATCAACTCTTTCAGTGGAAAGAGGACCAACAAAAAGCATTTGAAACACTTAAAACTCATTTTACCACAGCTTCTTTATTGGTATTTCCAGATACATCAAAACCTATGAGAATAGAAACCAATGCATCTAATTTAGCCATAGGGGCTGTATTATCTCAGCAATGCAAAGATAACCTCTGGAAATCCTGCACATTCTATTCCCATTCATTCTCAAAGGAAGAACAAAACTATTCTATTTACAATAAGGAACTTTTAGTGATCATTCGAGCATTACAAGAATGGCATTATTATTTATTAGGTCTACATCACTTCGAGATCTGAACAAATTATAAGAATCTGGAATTCTGGAAAAAGCTGCAAGATCTCTCCACTCAACAAGCTTGATGGCATGCCATTCTTCTCAAGTACAATTTCACCATCACTTATAAACCAGGATCTCAAAATGGTAGAGCTAATGCTCTGTCTCAATGTTCTAATTATGGAGAGGCTGCTGAAAAAATCAATACCAACATCACTGTGCTGCCTCCCAAAGTCTTTAATTTAAGCATACAACTCTCCTCATCCTTCATGGAAGAAATAAAACAGGCTACAACTTCCATGACCAATTTTCTTCCTTTCACATTTGTTTTTAGAGAAGGTGTCTTTATAGATCAAGCCAACAAGATCTATGTTCCAATAACTTTTCGAAACAAATGTTTATTTCTATATCATGATTCCCTGTTAGCTGGTCATGCTGGACAGGCCAGAACCATTCATTTCATATCCCACACATTCACTTGGCCTGGCATGACTACTGATGTCAAAGCCTATTTATCATTATGTCAAGCATGTGCAATAGCAAAAGGCAAACAGCATTTATCAGGTGTTGTGCCAATACCTTTGCCAATTGCTACCCAATCTTGGCAAGATTTGTTTGTTGACTTTGTTTTAGATTTTCCATTGGTTAATGGAAAAGATGCAGTATGCATTATAGTGGATCGTTTCTCAAAAAAAGTGATCTTTATCCCCTGTTCAAAGTCTATCTCTTCAAAGGAATTAGCAGTGCTGTTTTGTGACTTCATTTGATATATTCATGGTTTGCCTTCTTCCATCATATTTGACCATGGAACACAATTTATTTCCAACTTCACTGTTTCCTTATGCTCTCTCTTAAATATTTCCCAAAAAATCTTGACCACATACCATCCATAAACAGATGGACAAACAGAGTATATTAATCAAGAGTTAATCACTTATTTGTGCAAGTTTGTTGCAAAGAAATAGGATGAATGGCCAGAATAGATTTCGATGGCACAATTTCATCATAATAATTCTTTGTCTTCAGCAACAGGAAAAACACCTTTTTCCATCACTCACAATTATGTCCCTTGACTGGGGTTTGCAAATGATTTATCTGGATTTGCAGGGGAATGTGCTGTTGCACATGAGGAAGCTCAATAGGCTTTGAATAAGGCATGGAATGTTATGGCAAAGCAAGCTCATGCACCTGTCATGTATCGTCCCTTGGTGGATGATAAGGTATGGCTATCCACTGAACATTTAAAACTCCCTTTTCTGTCTCCAAAACTGTCTCAATAATGGTTGGGTCCTTATCAAATTCTTGAGGTAATGCCAAATGCAGTGTGTTTGGAATTACCATCTTGTATGAAGATACACCTAGTCATTAATGTGGGACAAATCAAACCTTATCATGAACCACTCCCCTCTCAATCTGTCTTGCATCCAGACACTATCCATGTTACTGAAAATGGGGATGAAGAATTTGAAGTTGATCATATTGTCAATTCGAAGATTCTTGATGGGTCACTTCACTATTTGGTTCATTGGAAGGGTTGGGATGAATCAAATAGAACTTGGGAATCAGTGGCTCATTTGGACAACACTCAAGGTGCTATCAAATCTTTCCATGCCTGTTGGCCTAGTGCTCCTCGCCCCCTTCAGTTAACTGGCATTGATTTTGCTTCTTTATTTTCTTTCTATGAAAATCTGACTTGTCTGAAATCTGAGTCTTGAGGGGGAGGAAGTGTTACAAACTTTGCTTCGGACTTGTATGATTTCTTTTCCTTTCCTTTATCTTATCTTATCTTTCAGCATCATATGACTAGGTCACATGACTGGTCACCTGATTGATCACATGATTGGTCTAGACCTATAATATCATAATGATGTCATGCCTGCAGAAAACCTCATGTTGAGGTTCAGGCTGTTCCAGAAGCTTCTTATCTTTCATTTCCATTTTGTGGGAGTCTTCTATTTATTTCCATCTCTTATCTTTCATTTCCATTGCTTCTCTTCCATTTGATGGTCATGAGGTGTGCTTCCTTTTCACACCTTATCTATGACATCATTTGATCTGTGTGCAGAATTCTGTAGTATATAAAGGGACTGTTTTTGGCTGTTGTCCCTCAGCCTAATCCATTTGGTTACTTGTCCTCTCATAGGAAGTGAGACCTAAGGATTACCCTCTTTACTACTCTTCCTTCATCATTCCATTGATTCAACATATCAAAGACCACTCAAGGGATCATTATCAGTATAGTTTCTCTGTTTCATATCACTCTGCCATGATCTCTTTCTAGATTAGTCACATTTTGTGATCAGTCTTCCATTCTACATTATTCCCTGCATTCATATTCACTCTTCATATTCCCACTCCATATAAATGCCTAATGTTTCCCTCATGGACTATTCCCCTTTACCTTAGTAACCTATAGCATTAATAGTGTATATCCTAGACCCCTAGTCACAGCTTGGTCTATGCATCTTCATATACCATATATAAAGGGGTTGTGCAAGAGGCTGAATCCCCCAGCTTAATCCACTTGTTCATACCTCTTCTACTTTGCCTAATAAGGTGGTCTAGTAATGTAGTCAAGTGAAAAACAGCTATTTGCCTACTAGTTCTTTATTGGATCTCTAAAAGTGAGGCATGTCTGAAGATAAAGCTAAATCTCCCTTTCCTCCTCTTCTCAACAGTACTGTACCTCACAACACTGAACAGCCAACATCAGGCCAGTGAGCCAACTCATTCCCTCTCAAGAACAGAACCCAGAACTTGAAGAATGGAAGACATTCTTTGGAAGTATTCAGCAAATCCATAAAACATATTAAAAGATCATGTGACTCAAGTGCTACATCATACCAGCACTTGAAGATGTTATACTGGTGAACACAATAGGCTATGTTGCCATGTTGTTCTTATCATATTGACTGATCCATATTCAGAACAGTAAATTAAGCCACAAGTAGCATAGCATCTCTTGTTGAAACATTGTTGGGATTATCAAACATACCCTTGATCTATGGTGGCACCACCTTTGCTTTCAAGAATGACAATCTGGAAAATAGTCACATAATTACTCAAGGCTTGGAACCCTCATTCCAAGAGCTGAATACAATTATGTGATATATATTAGGTTATTGTATTAGAAGGAAGACAAAACCATGTTGCAATAGTATGTTGGTTATTAAGGACTTGCAAGAGTAGTTCTGGGGTTCATCTAAGAAGATGTCCTGACTCAGTTCTCTCCTTATCCCATTCCCCCTTCCTGCTATCCAGCACTCCTTTATCTGACATTATAGGTTCTTGCCCTGTATCATTCATCCTGGTTGTCTGCTGGGTTGTTGGTTAGTTGGCAGAGTAGCATAACTCTTTGATTTCACAACACAACTCCATCAACTTCTATGCCAGAGTTCATCAACTCTATCAGAGTTGTTACCAATATCTTGGAGCAAACAGAAGTTGCTCAGGTACTGCTTAGATAGTTGTCAGAGTTATTGGTAAGGCATGCAAGCATGCCTGTGCCCATGAACTCTTATACCAAACTTTCATCTTCATCTCCCTCAGTTGTCTTCCACCTCATTGGACTTTGGCTGAGTGTGCACTACTGCCCTTTACTTAGTTTTGACAGGTTATGAGCCCTACTAGCACACACTAGCAAAAATTTCCTTGTCAAACAAGCCTTACAAGAAAATGCCACTCTCACTAAATTTCCCCTGCACCACTCAGATATCTCTGAATACCACAAATGTCCTCCAAGGCATCCACCTCTGAACCCATAAAATGCCAGGTCCTTACAGAACCAACAAACTTTGAACTTTGGAAACTTTGAATCACTGCAAATCTTTACTAAGAAAAGGTATTAGGTGTGGTTCAAGGCACAGACCTACCTTCAACATCTCTGAACTTCAGAAAGAAGCTTTGAAAATGGACTGAGCAAGATGAGAAAGCTTATGAAATCATATAGAATCACATATCTGATGCACTTCTGCTTAAGACACAACAGCATACTACCTTCAAGGTGCTGTTTGATGCACTCCTAACACTCCATCAAACTCCAAATCTCACCTTTGCTTTCTACTCCTTTCAACAACTCTTCTCTACCACATGGAATGGAGTAACTTCAATCTCTGAGCACATCACCTCACTATAAATCATAGAGTCATGATTGGCTGAAATGAAATTTCCTGTTGATAACAAACTCCTTACCTTCATCCTCCTGAACTCACTTCCAAAAACTCCAGAATGGAGCTTCTTCACATCCTCTGTCATCAACACCACAGAAGAATCAAAACTTATATTTGACACTATAGAGATTCAGATCATGTTGGAGGAAACCTGCTTAAACCTCCAAAATGCCTCTGACACTGCTCTAAAGGCATCTCAAAGGTCCTCAAAGAAACCTCCAAACTCAAAGCTCTGGTGTGAACACCACCAACACTCCAGACATCACTTAGAAGACTGCTGGAGTTATCAAAAGTAGGTAAAGGGGCTTTGAAAGGAAAGCAAAGAAAAATGAAAAGGAAAGGGAAAAGAAAAGGTGAATACTATAGGAGATCCACTGGAGTCAAACTCTGAACTCTCAAAGCATGCAAATATATCTAAAGACCACATCTCTAAATTCTTAATTCATTGTGTTCAGGCCTATTTGTTGTTCAATCCAATGCTAAGCTCAAATGAAACATTTATCATTGACTCTGAAGCAACCTCCCATATGGTACCATATCAATCATGGTTTAAAAATTACTCTTCACTATGTCTGGCATGTCTGATATCATTTGAAGACAACTCTGCTGTCTCCATGATTAGAGTAGGAAGTGTTGTGCTTAACTCCAAAGTAAAAGGAAAATATTTTGAGATCACCTTAAGCAATATACTTCTGGTCCCAGAATTCAAATTATCCCTCATTTCTGTAAACCATTTTTCAAAGGCTGGACTCTTCACATCATTTTCAAAGAACTCATCCATATGCTATGTCCACCAGAGAAGAACTCCAATAATAATTGGAACACACACACAAGGACTGTACCATGCAAAAGTTAAACTGAAGTTATCTCTGGAGATCAAACTTACCACTGTTGACATAAATGTACTTTATCACTGCATGGGACACATTGTTATGACATTGCATGCATACTTGCATGCTATCATGAATACCACCACTTGTACTTTGTGTTAGCAAGTGTGTGATGACTTCTCCTTAGTGCATGGGTTGCACTTTATGACTTTATGACATCCCTGGTCACATGATCACATTGTTCCTTCCTTACATCATCACACCCATCACAGTGATCACATCCTCAACCCCTCTTCCTTCTTCTCATGACTATCATGACCCCTTACTGATCATCTATAGATCTGCCCACATCCTCAAGGCTTTCATGCCTTTCTCATATTTGCTCTTACCATTTGATCAGTATGATCACTCATCAAGATTATATCTTGATCATGACCCTGCAGAACCCTTGATGGGATCTTTGCCATGATCACCTTCCTGATCATTCACATCTTGTGATGATCTTCCCTTTATATTAGATCTTGCAGATATCCTTCCATTCTGATCTTCTCAGGATCCTGCCTAATCTTTTTTTCATGGACTCTTATCTCATACTTTATCTACTAATAGCATTAATAGTGTATATCCTAGACCACAGGTCTCAGCATGGTCTGTGTACCTTCCTGTAATGTATATAAGGGGTTGTGCAAGAGCTGGTGTCCCCCTAGCCAGATCCACTTGTTCACCTCTCCTACTCTGCCTGCAAAGGTGGCCTAGTAATATTCAAGAAACAGCAAGTAACAAGGTAGCTATTTGCCTATTCAGTCTTCAGACTGCCTGGGAGTGAGGCATTGTCTGGATGTGGTCTCATACTCCTCTATCCCTATTTATCTCTGTGTGGTTATGCAAGCTTAGGACTTAGTCAAGGCAGAACCCAGTCAAGACAATCTGAAGTACTCTCTTTGTAAAGAACCTTTCTTTGTGGAAAACCTACATGATGCAAGATGAATCTCTAGTCAAGCAGATGTTATACCTGCAGAAAACATAGGCATACACTGCCAGTTGACCTTATCATATTAACAATTATATTTATAGTTGTTCCTTCTTGCTTGTGAGCTTGGAGAAGATCCTGTTGGGTTACTGTGTGTACAGCCCCAGGATGGGGTGGCACCCCTGATCAAGCTTTTAAGGATAGCAACCTGGAGATAGCCACATGATTATCTAAGAGCCTAACTCCTCACCCCATGGCTTGTCCATAATTATGCTAGTCTCATAAGAACTAGTATTAGGAGAAAGTGTATTCAGTGCAATAGTCTGAGTAGTACTGGTGATGCAATAGTTCACCAAGGAGTATGCAGATCATCCTCCCCTCATTTTCAATCCCCTATCTGCTGTCCAGCATTCCTTTCATCTGGATGTTCTTAAGAATTCAGTTGTAATGCCAGATCACCCAATGGGTTATGGTGATGTATGATAGGCAGGGTTATAGTGTTTCTCTGATCACTCAACACACATATTCATGCCTCAAATTGAACACATGGTATAACATGGACAACTTCTAGGGGTTGACACAATCTCTAGAACTCTGGAGTTCTGTAAACCATATACATTTGAGAAGATGAAGAAGCTCCCCTTCAAATCCAAAGAAGAACCATAAGCAACCAAACCACTTCAGATAGTCCACATAGATGTAGAAGGTCCTATATCTCCAAATTCCTGAGAGGAACAAAGATACTGGCTTCTTATCATGAATTATTACTCTTATTTCCCTTGAATATACTTCTTGAAACAAAAAGGAAATGTTTCAGAAACCTACAAATGATGGAAAGCAGATGTCAAAGCATTTTTTAAGTCAGAGATTCAGACAGAGCTTTTCTCAGAGTTGCATGTTCAGTTTCTCTGAAGTGACAGAGAAGGAGAATACATAGCATCAGAGTTTTAAAATCAACTCTGAAAAGATGGCACAATGCATGAAACATCTGCCCCATATACCCTAGAACAAAATGGGCTGGTAGAACTGTTAAACCTGTGTCAGATGCTGCTTCAAGGGAAACTTCAAAGGTTTAGAGTTAAGGGAATCAGATAGGACTTGGCTTCATCTTATGTGGTGTGCCCTTGCAAAGAATCTGTTGTTCTGAATTTACAGAGGGTTAGAGGTTGGAGGTCAAAGAGAATAAGTATAGAAAAAGTTGATCAACAACTTAAAGGACAAGTGGAGAAAGCATCAGATTAAATTGATATTCAAACTAAGGTATACAAGAGGTAACTATAGAGTTTATATATGGAGGGACTTAGATGACTAAGTCTGGAGTTGGGTAATACTATATATTAAAGGGGTTGAAGATTGTTACAAATTTATGACTACACTTGCACAATGAATGCTATGAGTGCATACTTTTGATATGAACTGGAACTATACTCTTAGATTCGTTCCCTTGAGTGGTCTTCTGGATGGTGCGATGGTATGATGATAGAAGGATAAGAGAAGGGCAATCCTTAGGACTCACTTTCCACTAGAGGACAAGTATCCAAATGGATTAGGCTGAGGGACGACAGCCAAAGACAGTCCCTTTATATACTATAGGAATATATGCACAGACCAAGTGATGTCATAGATAAGGTGTGAAAAGGAAGCACACCTCATGTCCATCAAATGGAAGAGAAGATGACAGAGATTAAAGAATGGAAGAGAAGCAAACAGTAATGAAAAGAAGTCTCTCATGAGACAGAAATAAAAAGATAAGAGCTTGGATCTTGACATGAGATTATTTGCAGGCATGACATCATTGATGACATCATAGGTCTAGACCAATCATGTGATTGATCATGTGACAAGTCACATGACCTAGTCATGTGATGCTAGAAGATAAGATAAGATAAAAGGAAAAGAACCAATCGTACAAGTCTGCAGCAAAGTTCATAACACTTTCTCTCTCTTAAGACTCAGATTCCAGATGAGTCAAGTTTTCATAAGGGGAGAAAAGAGAGGTGAAATCAACACCAGTGAGACAAAGAGGTCATGGGGCACTAGGCCACTGAGCATGAAATGTACAAATGGCATCCTGAGTGTTATTGAGGTGAGCCACTGGCTTCCATGTGCGATCAGAGGCATCCCATCTCTTTCAATGAATCAGGTAATGAAGTGACCCATTCATCATCTTAGAGTCCATGATATGGTCAACTTCATATTCTTCATCACCCTCTTCCATGACATGAATAGTGTCCAGGTGCAGCACAGGTTGAGAGGGTAACAGTTTAACATAAGGTTTAACATGCCCCACATTGACAACTGGGTGAATCTTCATGCAAGATGGCAATTCCAAACACACCGCATTTGGTATTATCTCAAAAATCTGATAAGGACTCAGCCAACGTTGGGAGAGTTTCGAAGAAGGAAAAGGGAGTTTGAGATACACTGTTGATAACCAGACCTTTTCACCAACAACAGGTGTAAAAGTTACTGGTGTATGGGCTTTCGAAGCCATAGTATTTCATGCAATATTCAAAGCCTGTTGAACTTCCTCATGTGCAATGGCATATTCACCAGCAAATCCAGGCAGACCATCAGCAAAACTGAGCCAAGGAACATAATTGCGTGTAATAGAGAAAGGAGTTTTTCCAGTTGCTGTCGAAACAGAATTATTATGATGAAACTGAGCCATAGTAATCCAGTTAGGCCAGTCCTTCTGCTTTTTTGCAATAAACTTGTGCAAATAGGCAATCAATTCTTGATTGATGCATTCTGTTTGCCCATCAGTTTGGGGATAATATGCAGTGGAAATCTTTTGTGAAATAAAAAGAAGGGAGCAAAGAAATATAGTGAAATCAGAAATAAATTGGATTCCATGATTGGAAATGATAGTAGAAGGTAAACTGTGGAAACACCAGACAAAATCACAAAATAAGATTGCCAGATCTTTTGAGAAGATAGATTTAGAACAGGGGATAAAGATGACTTCTTTTGAGAATCGGTCAACAATGACACAAACAGCATCTTTTCCTTGAACTAAAGGGAAATCAGAAACAAAGTCGATAGATAAATCTTGCCAAGGGATTTCAGCAACAGAAAGAGGTAATGGGGTGACACTGGATGTATGTTGTTGTTCCCTTGTGATGGCACAAGCTTGACACAAAGATATATAGTTTTTCACATTTTTAGTGATACCAGGCCAGCTAAAGAATTGAGTGATAAGATGGAGTGTATGGGCCTGTTCTGCATGTTCTGCCAACAGTGAATCATGATAAAGAGAAAGACATCTACTTTGCAAAGAAGTAGGAACATAGGTTTTATGATTCATATCAAGGAATACTTGATACTGTTTGTTGAAAGAGAAGGACAAAGGTATTTGCTCCTGCATGCTTACAGTAGCATGTCACACTTCATCATAAAACAGAGAAGAAAGCTGGATCTGATGGTTAAATACTTTAGAGGGTAGAATGGTGATATTAATGTTGATTTTTTCAGCTGCATCGCCATAATTTGGGCATCGTGACAATGCATTGGCTTGACCATTTTGTGCACTGGGTTTATATGTTATAGTGAAGTTGTATTTGAGTAATATGGCATGCCAGCATGCCTGTCTGGCAGACAAATCTTGAGGTTTTTTCCAAAACTCCAAGTTTTTGTAATTTGTCCAAACATCGAAGTGGGCCAGTCCCAATAGATAATGTCTCCATTCCTGTAGAGCTCTAATAATGGCAAGCAACTCCTTGTCATAGATATAGATAGGGTAGTTGTGTTTTTCTTTTGAAAATGAGTGGGAATAGAAAGCACAGGGTTTTCAGAGATCATCTTCATATTATTGGGATAAAACAGCACCCATGGCTAGATCTGAGGCATCAGCTTTGACTCATATGGGTTTTGTCATATCTGAAAAGACTAGCAGAGGTGCTTTCGTAAAACAGTCTTTTAGCATGTCAAATGCTTTCTGTTGAGCTTTATTCCATATGAACTCCTGATCTTTCTTCATCAATGAAGTAAGAGGTTTCGATATATCTGCAAAGTCTTGTATGAATTGCCTATAATAATTACATAGTCCCAAGAAA
>JBBPJS010000757.1:0-14120 GCA_038088835.1 Singerocomus rubriflavus | reverse complement strand
CCCCAAGATGTCAGCGCTCGTATCAGTGTGTAACCATTTCTCAGGTATACCTCACGCGACTTCTGGTGACGACGTGTATGAGGGTTACCACATCCCAAAAGGTACGTGCCCTCTGTATCTGGCTTCATGCAACGCATGCGCCTCATTCGTTGAGGGTAGGTACACTCATTTTGATAAACGTGTGGTAAGGAAATTGCGCCGTCTACTTCTCTTCGTACATGTCAATTTACGATGAACAGGGCGATAGGCCGAGACGAGGACAAGTTCACTGATGCCGATGACTTCAAACCCGAGAGGTTTCTCACCGAGGAGGGCAAGCTCAAGGATGGATTGCAGATGTCGGCCAATCCAATCTTCGGGCTTGGTCGTCGGATCTGTGAGCATTTCCTGTCTGTTTGTTCATCTCAGTCATGTCTTCTTAGGTCCAGGGCGATTCGCGTCCGAGGCCTTCGTGTGGGCTGCTGTAGTATTCATCCTTGCGAGCTTCCACATCACAAAGGCGAGGGGCGCGGATGGCAAGGAGATAAATGTGAAGAAACAGTTTACGACCGGCCTCGCGGTGTATGTGATCATGAACCTTCCATCCCCATCAACTAACGGTTCGCTCTTTCAGGCGGCCTGTGGAGTTCCCCTGCTGGTTTATTAGTCGTTCTAGTGAGCGAGAGCATGCGATCCGTCACTATATATAAGCGGATTTCGTCCTAGGGTGTTGGTAGCTGCTATGTGACCTCTTATTCTGTTTACTTAATTAGTTTCATCTGCTGTCAATTACCTTATAGCACCCCCATTTGTTCCCTTTAACTGGCACCTAATACACTGGCATTGTAGCAGCCAGAAATGTGATCAGGTGTTGCAACGGGGAAGACGTTACTTCCGATCATCATCTAGGAGAAAAGAAGACTAGTTGAACAGACGGCCATCAGCTGTAAGCGGACATCACGTATCGGATCTCGAAACTAACCTGGTACACAACGTGCTGAACGGTGAAACGTTGCACCCGACTCTACCCTTACATAGTACAAGGGGAAGGGTTAATGTAATCGGCTACAAAAATAAGCCTCTTCCACCGGCCCCTGAATCTTGATTCTCGCTGTCCTGGCACTAGGCGGAGACAAGATGAACAGACACTAGAGGCGACTGCGCAGCACATTCACCAAGCAGTCCATTACACGCACCGCTGCTTACTGATTAGAGAAGTTGATTCCCGACGGAACGCGAGAAGGTGAGGACAAGATCGGTGACTAAAATTGCAAGTTCAAGTGGACAGCGGTAAACGACATGCCACAGCTGAATCAGCTGCCCAATGCCTTCCCACCATCTGTCATTCGGGTCAGTGCTGTCATCTTGCGTGAGCGCGTGCCTCGGTGACAACCCCAGATCTCGTGCACCCGTTCGAATAGTCGCGGGGTCGCTTCTCACGAGGAAAATATACTAACTTTATTACGCGGGTCAGCAGTGACTATTCTATGAATTTTTTCTAGGACACTTATGAAAGGGCACCAAACACGGTCACGGTTTGGGACCAGAAGAAAGGCTCAATAGCTGCGATAGTGAGGCACATCCGGTTAGTTTGGATTTAGATGTTAGTATTTCCGACATGCCTCCGCCTACGTGGGACCTTGATGAACTTGGACGACGTGCATATGATCCGGGTAATCGGCATGACAGGATGTGGCCTTCTGGTGGACAAATCCTTGTCGACCGCGTCTGTGCCGTCATTGTCATAATGTGAGTCCCAGTCTGGCGACCTCGGAGAGCTGGTCAACCCTTTTTAACCATTTTCGTCTGGACCCGGGGTTACTTCAGCCGCTAACCTAACTGATATGACGACCGCTCATTGTCGGATGTCCTACGGGTAGGCCGACCCACAGATTTGAAAGACAGGTACTTGGATAAGGTGAATGGTTCCTGTGCCTTTCATCCAGCCGAGTGTGAGATAATCGTTCCAGAATTTTCCGATGGCATGATTTGTCTCGCTTATCAGGCAGCATTGTCAACCTAAGGATGGCATGATAAAGACAATCATAGCTCCCCGCGTAGACCGTGCTCGGCGGAAGTATGAGGCGAGCGCAGTGTTTAATCTGTGTGTGAGAAGCAGAGTCCCACCGCCTTTTTTTCTTCGCATCTGTCATGCCTTGTCAGTAGCGCAACGGTAGTCGTCGATACACCCGTTTTTCGCACACCCACCTCTCCTATTTACATATGACGGCGCACCGATTATTCACCCAGAAGTTCCGTCCTGTCGGAGGCCGCTCCACTGGACACCTGTGGCGCGAGCTCCATTTTTCGGCACCGCGCCCGCCCAATGATGTGCTGACCTATTTCAGTATCGGGCCGATGAAGACCTCGGCCTTTCATCCAAGCACTCGTTCATTCATCTCATCCGTCGACGGTCACACCCATGGTTCTCCTGCTTCACCTGTTCTGTACTTGCTCTCTTGCTGCAAGAATCGCGTCGCATAGAACGCACATCTTCATAAACCATATCCTTATCAGTCCCACACGCCGAGATGGTCCCAGTCAGCGATGCCGACAGCGCGCTTTCTATCTTAGTCATTATGTTACACTCCCTCACATCTTTTATCATTATGTGTTCGGCCATTTGACATTGGATCATTCAAGACATATGGGGGAATATGGTGTATCAAAGGTGGCTACATGGTCTATTTTTTTTTGTTGAAGGCTGTGTTGCAGGATCACTTGGATCTGGGTCATCTTTCTGAAAAGAAAATAGTGGACTCACGTACCGTATATTGCACTACATAACATCGATGTATACATAATTCTATTCATGCATTGCAGCTCTGGTTTAATAATTGTATATGAGTGGTCAGTCCCATTTCTTCATTGGCTTGTTATATACAAGTTGATCTTGTTGCAAGACATCCATTGTAGAACTTCTTGATGACATCGGGACATCATTATATGTATCCTCCCCAGCTAAAACACCATACATTGTAGTGGCTAGATGTACGGCTAGATTACAAGATAGAATGCTCCTCATTGCTATTTAAGAGATGAAGGTAGCTTCGTTGAACAGAAGACCGTCAATCTCTAAGCCATCCGACAACCCAGGAATAATGTTGTCTTGACCACGCACGACCAACTTTGCTTTGTTTTGCCACTGGCGGTAGAATACCACAGGTCAATGAATATACTGGGTACTGGATCACAAAACCAACCTGGTAGATATACGGCTTGGTCCCTGCCACATAATTCACCATCGTTTTGATCACATAAGGTATCTCTGCCAAGACATCGACTTTTTCTATCAGGCCTTTGGGGTGAGCTAGGTCGCCTACATCAACGTAAAGTGATGCAGAGATAGTGCCTTGGGGGACGGTCAATATTGACGGCCCTGCCCATCGAAAGTCGAGTGCGCTAGGCTTCCTATAACCAGTGTCGGCATCCTGCACAGGTTCCACATGTGTTACGCGAGAGATAACGGGTGCAGATTCCTCGGGCACTTCATCAGGCCACTTGGTCTCCGCGGTGATGACAGCCAACTTGCCACCGAGCACAAGCGAGCCAACATTAACTGTCACCCCGCCTGACCCAACCCCATGTCTACCATACGTATCGACTGTGGTGAACTCCATCTGAATTGCGGAGATTCCCCCGTGCGCACGACTCTGGAAGTTGCCAAAGTTCCATCGGGAAGCGACGAGATTCGGGCGCATGCCTTGGATGGCATGGACGAGCATGCCGATGCCTTTGATGGCGTTGGCTTGGCCTTTGTGAATAATATGGCCGCTCGCAACGGTGTGAGGCCAAAATCGGTGGACGACGTATCCCTCGGGTTTGCTCACGTCTGAACCAAAGTAAGAAAACCCTCCATTAGGGCCCTGGCCGACTTTGAAACCGGATACTGCGGCAGGACGGGAAACGTCGAGGGATACCTGGAGGTCGTCGGACAAGTTAACACGAATAACATATGTTTCGGGGTAGGACGGGTCTGCGGAGGGCTTGCACGTGATGGAAAACTGATCTGCTTTACACGAGCGCTTATCCAGACCTGGTGGAGGGGTAACAAAATTGGTAACATTGATGGAACGCCAGATCGTCTCCTTGGTACTGGGATTATATATCTTGCATGTGAACTGAATTGTAGGGTACCACATGCTGTCCTTTGACATTAGTTATACCTTACGATTTGAATGGATGATTAGAACTGACCCAACGGATGAGTGAATGACTTGACACATGAGGAAGGTCTCATCCTCTAGAAAATGGTAGAACGTTTGTGTTTCCGTGACAAAGCCACCAGCGCACGTCCACTCCAAATCTTTTGGCTGAAGATCACCAAATAGGTCAGAGGCGGAGATCTTGGGCTCAAAGCCTGAGACAGGATGGAAGTTGGGTGCCTTTGGACCGGCAGAAGAGGAGTTGCTGATGAATCTTTGAGAACCGAAGAGGAACCCACGAGGGTTTACTCACAAAAACACAGAAAACATGATGGTAGATGGTTGAAGAGGATAGTGAATATAGTTTCTGTCAGTGGCGCGAGGACCCTCGCGCTCCACTTTCGGAACGACCCGACCCTATTCAAACTTGATCCCGTCAATCTTTATTTCTCCGTTCAATCGTGTTGGCTGGGTGCGTCAACCCCCGAATGAGCCTCTCCATGGGAAATCAGGCGAATGCCATCCAGCGTCCTTCAACTCAATGGACCAGAAAATATAGCTCGACGGGATGTCCCAGTCGCCAAGTAGTATTCGACCAAGATGCACGAGAACCTCAATGGTATCTGGCCTCCCCCACCAATACGAATGTTTCTACTGTCAAGTTTCAAGGCAAGTATAGTTGCTCTAATTAAAGTTTTGTGAAGAATACGGTTGACGTCGGTCCCGAACGTCGTCCACGTCATTATAAGACAAAACTCGGTTTGAAATGATACAGGCCTAAAATTTGAAATCAGACCAAGGTGGCCCTATCCGTCACGAGACGAATGCATATCATGGTGGACTACATTGCACCCATCATTTCTTGCCAAATCCGCCACTCCAACCCAGAAAAGGTGACGCACGCCTCTCCGTTCTCTTAGTAAAGCCCCAACCGCGCGCGTCCCGTTGTTCGTGAGAGAGCCAAGGAAAACAAAAGGATTTGACGATTGTTCTCTTCACAATGATTATAGAAGCGGCAGCAACTCGTTCAACAGGGTTACCCTGATTCGGACAGGAATACAATGGCGGTTGAATCCTTGCACAAGGCAGAGCACACTCGAACGTGTGCCTACTACTTGGCTGGTAACAGCATTGTTAGCTTCGGCTACTCACACATTTCCTGTTGGCACGGGATCATAGAGCTCTTTCAGCTCGAAAACGTGTCGCTAGACCTCTCGGATCTGGGCAATCTTTTTTGAAACTCACTGCTACTGTACGGTTGTCTGTGCTAGGATAGATTACTTGCTGTATTAGAACGCTGGTGAGTGACGGCCACAGGTGTACACAGGTCGATACAGTAACATTTTCCGCAGCAGGTCATTGCTGAACTTGGCATGGTAGCCTTCCGGCGCAGTCCGATAAGTAAACATTATTTCATAATCTGTGTTAAAGGCAGCTGCGCTACGCGAACCACAGTTACTCTTGATTCTTGAGCAGGTTGTTTGCGATCATCGGGTCCTTGCGTATTGGAGATACGTGGGTTGATCTGATAAACACCTTTTACTTCGGGGCCGCTCAGCGCCCCGCATCCCCATTGAGTACCAAATCCCGAGCTCGTTCCAGCTGGCACAACTTGAATGGAGCAACGAAGCAAGGCGATGATCACGTTGTGGGCGGCCGTAGCCCATTACCGTGCGCTCCTCTAGGGTGGATAATGATAACTCCGCCGCCGGGCAGTGTGGATGGTGTGACACAAGATTGGTGCCTAGTTCATTTGGCTGCACCTCAACTCCGCTGGCTTGCTCACACAGTGAATGAAACAAACGTGCACCTTGTTAAGAACCGATGTAACCCTGTCGTCAAGAGACAGATACCCCGGATTTGGGAACGTCGGATGGCGAACTACTACAACATATGAGCCCGATATACACGCATTTATCTTGAGTAGTTGGAGAACCGAGACGGTGCCATGATGTGTATATATCTATATCCAATTCCAGATTATATCGAGCCATATTGTGCATTGATATAGTCTATAGATTCCAGACTAGTTTGACTGAGGTCATACTTTCCGGTTCATGCAAAGCATGCTACTGCCTGTTCAAGTTGGTGTTCACACGACAGATGGAGTTACCAATATGAACGTGAACCACATCATTCCTGTGTGTGATCAAGTTGAAAGACACAACGGACACGCATCTCATTTGGCGCAAGTGCTCTTTTCTTTGGGCAGAAGAGGCCCTGGAGTCCAACTTCAGGGCGGAATGTGCGGTTCGGCGATGTCCAAATAAGGAAATACTGATAGTCGCAGCCGTCCGACCAAGTTCGTGTTCACCATGTATCGCACCTCGGGGCTGTTCTACAATCATCTACGCATAGTGTTTATCATTTCTTACCCCTCATATTTTCCAGACAGATCTCAAATTGTTGTGGTCATGTAACATGGCAAATGCATCTTCTCGCATTCGCTCAAGTTAACTCTTCTAGGCCGTGACTCTTTCAGTTTATCCTGTCGATGTGGTGCGCATATCAGTTGTGGAGACTGTTTTGTATGCTATATGAATGATCTTGTGTATATCCCAACTTGCCTATAGCATTCCCATGACCTAACATATTCTCAACTAGCCGCTAGTTGTGGTCTGCTACCTACTGCCTTGTAAAACGTCTTCTACAATGTTTACTTTCTACATCATCCTCTCAGTCATCTTCTTTTCCCCGCTCGTCTCGAGCTGTCCTATGTAAGTCTGCTTGACTTGTCGACTCCGCGCGTTCTCCTTTGTGTTTTGATGTATTCGTCGATTTCTTCAGCCTGTTGCCGGAATCCTTGTCATGATCAGATGCTCTCTGCGTGTTCATCGCTGCAGTGGGCCTTATGTCCTAACGATGTGCAGCCATTCATCCAGCTACGCCTACATTATATTTTACATGCCATGGCTTGGGATAGACCAGGCCAAAGCCAGTTCAAGCCAGGTGAATCCAGGACAGGATGCTGCTCCTGAATATATATATCACTGGCCTTCATGCACGATTTGTTGGTCGTGGAGTACCACCATGATGTTTAACAGTCCCGGTGGGTGCCTCCGCACGCGTTCAGAACTGTCTATCGTTATTTAGTGTTAACCTGGAATGGTCTACAGTGTCTGGCAGTGTGACTACGTTTGCTTGACTTCCCCTTGCTACGATTGACACGGGTATGTATCAGCCCCTGCTCCCGAATGCGGCGTATTGAACTGAGGGGCACGGGCATTCCTTTTACGCCTTCATCAGTGAATCCGAAAGCAGTCCTGACTCAGGGGTCCTGGACACTCAGTCACCCTCAGTTCACACAGGACCTGGTTGACTGGTCTCCCGATGTGACTTGTTAATTTACTGTGAAGAAAGGGTATTCTCTTATATATACCTATTCTAATTTGACACCTCCTGAAGTAGTTCACGATGCATGAACGGCACTTTGACGCAGAATTCTTCCATCTGGACCCACAGTGTGCCTGGAGCCTACAATACCCGGCGTCAGTAAATTTGTCCTCTCTTGGGGCGATCCTACGCTTGGTACGAACCTGACCCAGTGCCAAGTAGCCTAACTCTATCTTCTCTATGGTACATGGCTGACTGCCAAGGTGACTGAGACGCTTTCCTTGGTAGGACAATGCCTTCTGGAAGACTTGGGTATTCTCAGGCGTTTACAATAGTCCCCTGATTGGACTTTGATCAGGCTCTCGGTTGCTTGACAGTGATCTTCTCGGGTCTATCGTATGGGATTCTTCAAGGCAGTTCACATTGTACCCTTGAAACACGAGTCATGACATTTCACGACTGGTCTGCTGAAAACTTTAGTGAAACCAGCCAGTGGTAACTAGTGGTAATCAATGATTGCCGACGGTCAGAACCAGTGCTGACTGCCAACTGATTTACAGAAGAACCTCTTGACCGATAAAGGTCCGATACTTGCCATCGCGTGATGCGCACTTGGAGCGTCTTGAAGTCTGGACCTAGCTCGTCGGAAATAGCCATGAAAAGAGGTGAGCACATTATGCAAGTCAAGGTCCCTCACATGTGCACCATGCAAGGATGGCATCGAAGATGGTAAGCATGAGAATCCAGCACCTTGGGGGGTCCTCTGGCAATGCTGTCAGGTACGCACGAGTTAATATCTTGCGTCTGTTCAAGGATAATATCACGACCTCGCCGATGGTGATCAAGGTGTGTGTGCCCCAGTGTCATCGAGGCCAACCCTGTGGAGGTACATTTCCTTCCTTGTAGCAAGCAGACGTCTCGGCCGAAGCGGAGGACTCGGATAGACACGTTGATCATGTATATCAGGGTCACGCTTCGCGGGATCAACGTGTTCAACAGACAAATCCAAAGTAACGAATCGCGGGTTGCCATGTTATACCATAATCCTTACCCTTCTTTTTATGTTTTCACACAAGATAAGGTGGCCCGCTACCTCTTTCGAGTCTGTGACTGCACGCGAAGTCGACGGCCATCATATATAGCACGGAACAAGTACTCTTCTCGCATAGCCATTAGTATTCGTGTAATATGGGCGCAGCGTTAATAGCTCCTGTGCATGCCCTTTGAAAGTGCAAGACAGTGAAGCCGTACGCCGCGTAGTTGACCGAGGTGGACAACGAACTTGGATCAATCGCGATAGAGATTGACCGTCGCAATACCCAATAGATCATTTCAAATCCACTCAAAGGAGACCGGGCCACAGTAGCTTTTGGTGCTGTCGAAGCGGGGCATGAAGACATTGAGAATGAGAGACGGAAACCTCCGACGGCGAAAGCCACACATCAGGTATCACAAACTTGCATTACAAGGGATAACCGCCTCCGCTCATCCCCATTGGTGAATCGGTAACCGAGCACGAGGCCCAGGGCGTATCATACATGGGCGGCCGGTCAATCGATGCGCGGATCGATACGATAACATCTCCCCGCACGCCGCATCCACGCTGACCACCGAATCCGCGCTCACGTCTGTTAATCGGAACTGAATACTGAGCTGTACGTTGGCTGTGAGTTAATTCTTCAACGGCACGGTGGATGATGTCGTGGCAGTGGATAGATCGTCGATTTTTAACCACCGAGTTTGAGATCTTGTCCTGGGCTGTGGGACTTGAATGAGGCACACGAGGCGGGGTGTGTGCATGTCGTAGGTGGCAGCAGACCATTCCTGACATAGAAAACATCCCATGCGGCGTGGATATTTAGAGATTGGTGCCGAGTCCATTTGCGGAGGTCGACCCTGGAATCGTTCACTGTAGATTATTCGCAGCCCATTTGTGTCAACTCTATAGATCTTTGACGCCCAGTCCGTACAGCACACGAGAAGACATACGTTTCGCAAAGCAGACCAGACCTATCATTAAAGAGTGGACATCTCGCAATTCGGGAACGTCAAGAAGGCCAACTATTTCAACAAATGAACACGACACACATACGCGTATCTCAAGCGTTTCAGAGAACAGATGACCCAAGGTGACAAGTTGTCGCGGCATGACATGGGATGACATATATCAGATCAAACGATCTCAACGAGTCGCATCGAATCGGGGTGCGGTAGTATTGATTCTGGGCTTGCTTGGTCGAGCAAGGAAATGATGTTCCCGATAGTTGTCATACTTTTCCCGTCTGCAAACAGCCCCAATCGGAGTTCATATGCCATGGAAGAAATGGAACTAGCACTGTGGACGTGGCCGATGCCAGCATTGTCTGCTTTGGTTAAAGGGGTAGAAAGACACTTGGTGGTCCGAGAATTGTGACTGGGAGTACGGGATCTGGTGACAAAAGGGATGGTTTGCCGGCGTTTGCGAGGTGTCTGCGGTTCCTGGGTGACGAGCGTTGCATGGCTTCCATTATGCACCTTGTTCGACTTGGTCGGATCATCCCTAATACCTTGTTCAGACAGATGATCTTCCATCCTGTCGAGACTGACGAACGCGGAGATACAAAGAGCGTCAAGAACCGAGGACGACGAATACAAGGAAGCAGTGGAGATCCTTGACAGAGTTGGTGAAGAGAGCATAGCTGATCTTGTAGCCACAGAGTCATCCTGAGACTGAGAAGGGAGATCGTCCACAGGGCCGGTAGCATTGACGAGCATTCCATCGACGGACATCCAGATATTTAACGAGGCAGTCTTTCCGACTGGGCTCCATGGGGAAGGGAGAGGCCCCATGTCCGCTACCTTGATAGGTGAATCTGCCAAGCCGCGTCGGTCACCGAGCGAAATGACCTCTAGACTCCCATCGGACATGGTGGTAGGAGAGATGACGCTGCGATCAAGCTGGACTATTACCGCAGAGGACGGGGTTCTGGGTGTATATGGTGACCTCGAGTGATGGGCGTGAAACGACGGCGTTGTAGAACCATGAGAACCCCGAAATGGAGATGGATTGCCTGGCGAAGACAGAGGGGTCGAGGCTTGAACTTCGGGTGGACTGGCCGAAGAGAGGTGACCAAGCTCGATGTTGGAAGCAAGACGGGGGGACGACAACAACAGGGGAGTGGTGAATATACCTGACAAGGATATGTTTGGAAACGGACTTGAGGGGGGATGGAGAATATGTTTGGGGTCGGTGGGGGACCGCTTTGGTGTTGTGGACCGAGAGCGACAGGCAGGGGTTGTCCGGGCCGTGGAAGAAGTGGGTGAGTTTGCTGCGCAAGTTCGAGGTTTCAGGGGTGACGACGCCTTTACCCAAGTGGTGTGCGCAAGGCTGATCCTCTGATGTGTTTCCTTGGTGGTTCTTGCCGGGATGGTGTTGGATTTGAGCTTTGGTGACCTAGCGGTGACGGGATCTGGGAGGGTGGCGGCCGACGGTGACTTGGTAAAGAGGTTGGCTATGAATGTAATGAAAGTGAACCAGAGGGACATGAATAGACCCGGAGATCGCTGGGTACTGGTTGGCTGTGGCATGCTCGCGCGACGTGGGGCAAACGGGCGTGAAAGGTGCGACACACTTGAAGGGTGTGACAAGGAGGCAAGGGGACAATGCGGTCGCCCAGTGGGGATGGCTGACCAGCGTGGTGGTGCACCGACGCATAGCGGGTTGTCAGCCGTTCGGACAAGGACTGAAGATCGATCGTCGGCCTCGCGCTATCAACGCGCATGTTGCGTGGCACGCTGGAGTGATGCGAGAGAAGAGACAAGACTCCCTGAATTTGATGCGCACCTCTGCAAGTCGGTGCAGGCTATCAGAACGACGGGGGAATGCAGCAAGGGTGATGGGAGGAGGACAAGGTCACGTTGGAGTTGGATAAATGTCCCGGGCGCAACTAACTGATCCATGCGACGGACACTCTTTTTCTTTTTCTTTCTTTTTTTTTTTCTTATTTCTCGACCAGCGCATGCAATGCCCTCTCCCAGTGACATCCATCAACCCCTGCCTCCCCCTCCTCCCCCTCCTCCTCCCTCTTCTCGCCAACCCACAGACCAGACGAGTCGGACCAAGTTCTCCCCGTCAAACACACCCCACTCCGATTCAGGTCTCAGCATCTCCTCCAGCTCGTCCGGCGAGGTGAGTGACACGTCCTCTCTTCGGCTCTCCCTACGTGGCCATATAGCCGGTCGTGTTCGACCGCCTAGATGGTTCGCCACTCGCGCCACCCCTCCCCCTCCCCCTCGTCCCCCCGTTCACGTTTGAGTGTATCTGATGTCTTTTTGGCTTCCCCAGATCATGGGTACTCCCTTTGATCTCGGCGCGCAGCGATTCGAATATCCGTTCCCCCAAGCCCAGGGCTCGCCAACGGACCCATTCCTTCCGCTGTCGACCTCCATCACTTCCCATTCCCACGTCCAATTACCTCCTTGGCCCATTCACATCTCAAAGTCGTTCCCACTCATCCCACCCCCACTCGGCAGACTCAAAGCTCACCCCAAGCTACGCTCCGCCAACGCTCGTGAGCCACCCGTCCCTCCCGGTCTTGTAAAGAGGCGAAGTCGCGTCGCTGGCGTTCAACATCAGTCCTCTTCCGAAGAACCGAGCGACAAAAGCGACGTAAACGATGACATCGCACGGGCACGAAGATCCCCGCGCTTTCCTTTTGGTCTCACAGAAGCAGCACTACGGAACCCGCATCAGTCGGGAGACGCAACGCTCAATCCGTCAGAGGTGATCCCCATGAAACACGCCGTCTCGTTCCCAATCGGGTCATTCGATCAACCCAGTATTGAGAACTCAACAGCGCTGGCCATGAGCGCTGGTTCAGCAGAGGGTGCTCCTCGTCCACCGGTTGTGAGTGCCTCTGCTTACAATGCTTGAAAATACGAGATAGGAAAACGGCACTTGCCAAGTTATGCATGCATCCTTGTCCTGTCTTCTTCACGATCAACTGACAAGTCATGCTTACCAACTGCACTCAACACTGTTAGTCGCAGCGAGAGAGAAAGACGAATCATGTACGCGAGGACATTCACTCCATTGCGGTTTATTGCTGGGTAGTTGCCGGTCAACGTGAGTAATTCATTTCTCGCCCGACGACGTGTTTCATCCGTTCCGGTCTAGTATGCCATTGGGTGTTTTATTTTCTTGGGTGGATCTCGAGGGCCTAACCAGAGGTCAATGATTTGTACACAGTATGTGCTTGGAGATTCGCAAAGAGATGCGCTGATCAGCCTGCCAGACGCTCGCATCTGGCTTTGCACGTCTACACCAGCTGTATCTATTCCACTGCACACCATATTCCCATGCAGGCCCTGCACCACACTCATCTGTATAAATGAAAATGTTCCCTTCTTGATCACATCACATAGTATGGCTTCATAGGCTTCTCTTTTGGTTATACATCCTCTATGCAATCTACGATACCGTTTCCCCTCCTTCTACTTGCACCCTGAGCGATCTGATTCCTCTGACCCGTTCGTGCTGTCTGGTGGCGATTCGCACCGATTCTACACACGCTGATTTCATTGATGTATATCCCTTCGGGCCCCCGCATAGCACTTGCTTGTATCGTTAACCAGCGTCCACTCCCGTCGTTGCACGTCGTTGCTAGGCGACTAGAGTCGAGGTCCGACTGTCACTGCTGCCTTGAGCCCGGCACATGTTGCGAGAGAATCTATCCCTGTGTTGACTTGCGGGGCTGCGGTCAGGCAGTGTCATTCTCGTGATACGGTCCGCAGCACTGACGGCAATGTATGAGCACAGTATATAACTCACCGCAGCGAGGTCATGTTGGTCAACACGCCTCGCGATGACTCTGTATCCCGACAAGAGTGACACCCATGCGAACTTGGTCAACCCAGGTCGACAGGCCTTGTCCTCGCGCAACGGCGCACCCGCCCCAACACCCGCTCAGAGGAGTGGCGACGCCCCTTCTCAGTACGGCGCCTTTACGCCCCCACAAGGACCCCCTCCCGATTACGAGTACGCCCAGGGCCACTCTGGGGGCAGACCGGCGTACGATTCCTACAGAGGTTCGACGACAGTCTATGCCCCGCTCCTGGTCCCTAGTTCTTATGGTACACCTGGCTCTGGTCTGTCGTCGTCCTCCCGGTATGGTGGGCAAGGCAGCACTACGATGTCGCTCGGCTCCTTCTTTGGCAACCAAGGACCGCCTCCCATGTGGCAGCGTCAAGCGCCGCTGCAGCTCCCGTACAACGCTTTCCCGCCCATGTGTCTGATCTCGATTAGCGGTGACCTGAGCAAAGGATTCCCTGAGTTGCCGCCTCCGTGTCAGCAGAGTCCACACCCATTCGTGACGCACGACATCACCGAGGAGGACTGGACATGGTACGTCGTGGATGCTACGACGGGGCGGGTGGAAAGTTGACCAGACGTGTCTCTAGGTTCTTGACGGACATCAAGAAGGCAGGGTCGCTCACGGGCGCACAGCGCATCCGATCCAATGTCATCCCGTTTGTGACGGGCGTGGGTCTCCTCGGTGGGTGTTCTCTCCCGTCGCATGCAGGAATGTCCTGATCTAGCTGGTGGTCACAGCGGGCTTTTTGATGACGTCTGCCATCGAGAAGAAGATGAAGTACAAAAACCGGGGTGCGGCGGGTGATATCGTG
>JBBPJS010000756.1:0-14124 GCA_038088835.1 Singerocomus rubriflavus | reverse complement strand
AATAATAAAAGTTAATATGCAAAAAGTGTTTAAAAAAATATACAATGTCATAACATGAACTGTTAGAAATTTGTTGTGACTGGCATTGGTGACATAGTGATCAAAGTGCTCAACAGATACAATATATTCAAGTTAAAACTTATCAAAGTCTTGTTTTTTTCTAAGATTGAGCATATCCTGATGTTCATTGACTATCTTGACAAGCTTGAGCTCTTGACAATGTTTACAAATGGCTTCTGCATCATATATGGGTCAGATAGTAAAATAATTGAATAAATCCCACATATCTCCAAAGAATTATATTATGCCATTCATAACCATAATGCAGCAAATGTGGCTGCCAAAAATGTCACTGTTATGAAGCTTTACTAATGTTTTAAACATATTGCTCTGAATGTCACTTGTTGTTGAGCAATCAGAGAAACACTAATACTCTGCCTATCTTTCATCATCATAACCTGTCAGGTAATCTGGCATCATCTTTAGAATCCTAAAGAATGTCCAGAGAAAAGGAATGCTAAAACAGCAGAGAGGGAATCAAAAGTAAGGAAAGAATGATTTATAATACCTTGATGAACTCTTGCATTGTCAGTATGACAGGCACTCTTGCAGCCATGTCTGCATCCTTCTAATATCAGGACCTATGACATTGGCATAATTATTGTCAACCCTTGAGACAAGGAGTCTAGGTCTTGAATAATTGCATGGCTATCTTCAGATTGCCACTCTTGAAAGCTGGTCAGGGGTGCCACCCCATCCTGGGGTCTTCACATAGTCACCCAACAGGATCTTCTCACAAGCCTGTAGACAAGAAGGAACATCTATAAATAAAGCATCAAATATGATAAGGTTAACTGGCAGTGTATGCCTATGTCTTTCACAGATATAACATCATCTTGAGGTTGTGATAACACTCTTGAGTCACATAATCTTATCTTCAAAGTAATCTTGATAAATGATCATCTTCCAGGTTGTTTTGACTGGATTTTATCTTGACTGAGTCCTGAGTTAGCATGATCACACAGTAATAAATAAAAAAAGGTGAGGAGTAAAGAATGAGACTGCATTCAGGCAATGCCTCACTGTTATGACATTGTGTGCATACTTGCATGCATACTCATGAATATCACCAAGTGTACTATGTGTTAGCACTTGTGTGATGACCTTTATGGCTTAGTACACTGGTTGCACTTCATAATCACCTGACATCTCTGATCATGTGACTACTCTGTTTCCTTTTCACCTTGTCACTCCTTCACTGTGATCACATCTTAACCCCTCTTCCTTTCTCTCACAATTCTCACAACCACCTAACTGATCATCTTAGGTCCTTTCACATTCTCAAGATGTCCTCACCTTTCTTATCTCCACCTTACCTTCTGATCAGTATGATTTCTTATTGAGATACCATCTCAATCATGACCCTGCAGAACCCTTGATGGGATCTCTGCCACAATTCCCCTTCTAATCATTCACATCTTGTGATGATCTTCCATTTATATTATGTCCTGCATGCATCCTCATTTCTGATCTTCTTAGATGCATGCCTAACCTTTGCCTGCAGGACTTTACCCTTATACCTTATCATCCAGTAGCAGTAATAGCTTATACCCTAGACAACAGTTACAGCTTGGTTTATGCACTTTCTTGTATCATATATAAGGGGTTATGCAAGGGCTGGTGTCCCCCCAGCCAAATCCACTTGTTTACCTCTTCTACTTTGCCTGCAAAGGTGGCCTAGTGATGTTTAAGAAATAACAAGTAACAAGGTAGCTATTTGCCCACCCAGTCTTCAGACTGCCTGGGAGTGAGGCATTATCTGGATGCAGTCTCATTCTTACCCTCTTCTCTATTTATCTCTGTGTGGTCATGCCAGCTTAAGACATGGTCAAGATGAAGCCATGGTCAAGACAACTTGAAGCAACACTCTTTGTAAAAATCTCAATACTCTGTGAAAACCCATGTAACTCAAGATGGTCATCACAATTGTCAAGATGATGTTATATCTGTGGGTCATATAGGCATATGCTGCCATTGTCCCTTATCATATTAACAAGAATAGTATTTATAGTTGTTCCTCCTTGCCTGTGGGCTTGGAGATGATCTTGTTGGATAACTGAGTATAATGCTTTGAGATGAGGTGGCACTTCTAACCAGCTTTTAAGGATGGCAACCTGGAGATAGCCATGCAATTACTCAAGAGCTGGACTTCTTGCCTCAAGGCTCAACTATGATTATGCCATACTCATAGGATATGATATTAGAAGGATGCACACCAGCTGCAATAGTGCTAGGTGATACTAATGATGCAAGAGTTCATCAAGGTGCTAAAGATCACCCTTTCCTCACTCTCCAATTCCCTTCTTGCTGTTCAGCATTTCTTTCTCCATAACTGCTCTAGGATTCTGTTGGTGATGTCAGATCACCCAACAGGTTATGGTGATATATGATAGGCAGGGTTATAGTGTTTCTCTGATCACTCAACACTCACTCTTAGGCAGTTATAATGACTAAGTGGGTGAATAGCTACCTTGTTACTTGTTATAGCTTAACATTACTAGGCCACCTTTGCAGGCAGAATAGGAGTGGTGAACAAGTGAATTTGGCTAGAAGACAATAGCTATTATGAATCCATTACAACACTTGTTGCCTCTATATGGTTAGGCACTCATGTTATGACTAACAATCTTTCATGATCACATAACCTTTGGGTCACATGACTTTCCCTGATCACATGACCACTCTGACCCTTCACACCATCACACCATCACCCTGTCACATTATCACATCTTCACCCTTTTCACATCTTTACAACATTTACAACATCACACTAATTATCTTAGATCCTGCCACACCTCATGAATAGTGCATGCCTATAATGCATCTTCTATTCCTTTAATATCTGCTCATTCTGATCAGTACAACATCTCATCTAAATCATCTGATCTAGATTATGACCCTGCAGAACCCTTAATGGGATCTCTGCCATGATTCTCCCCTTGATCATTCACATCTTGTAATGATCTTCCATTATAAAGTATTTTCCTGCATTCATCTCTGCTTCTGATCTTTTTAGATGAATGCCTAACCTTTCCCTTATAGACATTACCCTTAGTACCTTATCATCCAGTAGCATTAATGTCACTATACCCTAGACCCAGATCACAGCTTGGTCTGTGCACCTTCTTGTATCATATATAAAGGGGTTGTGCAAGAGGCTGAGTCCCCCAGCCTAATCCACTTGTTTATCACCTCTTTTACCCTGCCAGCAATGGTAGTCTAGTGATGTTAAAACTAATGCAAGTAAAGGGGTCTAGCTATTCACTTGCCTGCTCTTAACTGAGTGCCCAAGGTTGAGGCACCACTTTGGAGATAAAGCCAATCCCCCTACTCTGCCCTTTCTCTTTATTCATTTGCTGTGTGGTACTATGTGGTTGCCAACTCATGACTTAGTCAAGACAGATCTTAGTCAAGGCATCATGAAAGACATTTATTGCAAGCATACTCTGAAGATAAGATAAGAACATGTGACTCAAGATAGTTATCACAACTGTCCTGAAGATGTTATACCTGCAGGTCATATAGGTGTATGCTGCCATTGGCCTTTATCATATTAACCAGTATTATTTATTAGCATATCCCTTGCTGTTGAGCTTGGGAAGACCAGTGGTATAGTCATAGTGGACACTCTGGTAGGGTGGTACCCAGAAACAGCTTTCAAGGTTGACAACCTGGCTAATAGTCATGTGATTATCCAAGGCTTGAACTCCTTGCCCCAAGAGCCGTCTATGATTATGCAGTACTCATAGGATGCTGTATTAGAAGGATGCAGACCAGATGCAATAGTCCTGTGTCACACTAGAGATGCAACAGTTCTTTAAAAAGTAGTATGATCACCCTCTTCCTTTATCCATTTCCCCCATGCTGTCCAGCACTCTAAACTATCAAGCATTATGAGTGCAATGGTTCAAGCCCTGTATAGAAGATGCCAGATCACCCAACAGGTTATGGAAAGTATCTATGGCTGA
This sequence comes from Singerocomus rubriflavus, assembly GCA_038088835.1. Taxonomy (NCBI): domain Eukaryota; kingdom Fungi; phylum Basidiomycota; class Agaricomycetes; order Boletales; family Boletaceae; genus Singerocomus; species Singerocomus rubriflavus. The sequence goes on along the minus strand of JBBPJS010000756.1, from coordinate 10,096 downwards.
TAGGCTGTTGCTCACAGTAGGGTTTGCAACAACAGCCCTTGCACAACCCCTTATATATGTTATAGGAAAGTGCATAGACCAAGCTGTGACTGGGTCTAGGGTATAGAGTAATTAATGCTATAGGTAGATAAGGTATCAGAAAAATATCTATGAGGAAAAGGTTAGGCAGAACTCTAAGAAGATCAGAAAGGAAGAATACCTGCAGGATTTAATGTAAGGGAAAGATTATTACAAGATGTGACTGATCAGAAGTGTAATCATGGCAGAGATCCCATCAAAAGTATTGTGGAACCAAAGAGTTATGCTACTCTGCCAACCTAACCAATCAACCTGACAGACAATCAGAGATCTTGATACAGGGCTGAATCTAAGTGTTCAAATAAAAGGAGTGCTGAACAGCAGAGACAAGGGATTTGGGATAAGGAAAGGACCAAGGCAGGACTATTTTCTAGGGTTGAACTCCAGAACTACTCTTGCAAGTCCTTTCTAACCAATGTACTCTTGCAATGTGGTTCTATCTTCCTTCTAATACCTTGACCTAACATACAAGGCATAATCATGTGCAAGCCTTGGGGTGAGAATTCTGGCTCTTGGGTAATTGCATAGCTGTTAACCAGATTGCTATCCTTAAGAATGAGGGCAGTGTCACCATAGATCCATGGTATGTATAATAACTCAATGGATGTTTCAACAAGAGTGCAATACTACTTGTGGCTTAAATATCTGAAATGCTATAACAATAATATGATAAGATCATATGACAATGATAGCCTATCATGATTGCAGGTATAATATCTAGGAATGTTATGATAAGTTCCTGTCACATGATCTTTGATACATTCAATAGTTTGTTATCTTTCAAAGAATGTGTTCTGTACTTCTCAGTATTGGGTTTTATATGTTGATGCAGTACAAGTTGGCTTGTTGGCCTAATGTTGGTGGTTTGGTAGTGTGAGGTTCAATACAATGAGGAAGAGAAAGGAGAGTTTGGCTTTATCTTCAGACATGCCTCACTTTTAAAGATCCAATGAAGGACTGGTAGGTGAATAGCTGTCCTTTACAAGTCTTAACTTCACTAGGCCACCACTAAGAGCAGGGTAGGAGAGGTAACAAGTGGATTAGGCTGGGAGAACAGCCTGTACTCATAACCCCACTACTTATATGTTACAGGATGATGCATAGACCAAGCTGTGACTAGGGGTCTAGGATATAAGGGATTATTGCTATAGGTATATAAGGTAAAGGGTATAGTCCATGAGTGAAAGGTTAGGCAGCTTCATCTATCAGAATGGAATGAAGCAGAGATAAAATGCAGGGAATAACATATAATGGAAGATCAATCACAAGATATGAAAGATTAAGAAAGGAATCATGGGCAGAGATCCATCTAGAATCTTGCAGGGTTATGATTGAAATGTTATCTCAATAAAAGATCATACTGATTGGAAGAAACAATGGAGATGAGAAAGGTGAGGTGATCAGAATAAAAGAGTGATTGATATAAAGTCATGAGAGTTGTGAAAAGGTAAAAAGAGATAAGAGATGTAATACATATGAAGGGTCAAGGGCATGATGATGTGAAGGGAAGGAATTGTCATATGATCAGGGAAAGAGATGTCATGGCATTTGTGCATGCAGAAATATGCAGTCATAGTGCAAGGTTCATATAAAGTTTGTAACAAAGGGTTCTGCAGGATCATGATCTAGATAGAAATCTAGATGAGATTCATACTGATCAGGGAAGGTGGAAATGAAATAATGGAAGATGCATCTCAGGCATGCACCAACCATGAGGTATAAAGAGATCTAAAATGATTAGTATAAGGTTATGAAGTTGTGAAAGATGTGAAGAGAGTGAAAATGTGAAAACATGACAGGTGAAGGTGTGATGTGTGAAGGGAAGGAGTAGTCACATGATCAGGGAGGTCATGTGATCATAAAAGTGCAGCCAGTGCATTAGGAAAGTCATCACACTTGTACTAACACAAAGTATGCAAGATGGTGTTCATGAGTATGCACAAGTATGCACACAATATCATAACACTTGTCACCTAATAAAAAAAAGTCTTGTTACTAGGCTAAAGCTAGATGAATCAAAAGATGATGATATCTTTTGCAAATTGTGTATGTATATAAAGGCTACACAAAAGCCTATTATGAAACTACATAAGGGGGAATGTACAGATTGAGTGTTATGACATTGTGTGCATACTTGCATGCAGACTCATGAATACCACCAAGTGTACTTTGTGTTAGCACTTGTGTGATGACCTTTACAACTTAGTGCACTGATTGCACTTTATGATCACCTAACTTCCCTGATCATGTGACTACCTTGTTCCTTCTTCACATCATCACTCCATCACTGTGATCACATTCTCAACCCCTCTTTCTTTCTCTTACTACTATCATGACCCCTCACCAATCATCTAAATTTTTGCCCACATCCTTAAGGCTTCCATGCCTTTTTCATATCCACTTTACTACTCAATTGGTATGATCACTCATTGAGATCACATCTCAATCATGACCCTGCAGAACCCTTGATGGAATCTCTGCCATGATTCCCTCCTTAATCAGTCACATCTTGTGATTGATCTTCCATTCTACAGTAAGCTCTGTATTCATCTTATCTCTTTCATTTCTTCCTAGATGAATACCTAATGTTTTCCTCATGGACTCTTATCTCATACTTTATCTACCAATAGCCTTAATATTGTATACTCTAGATCACAGATCACAGCTTGGTCTGTGCACCTTCTTGTACCATATATAAGAGGTTGTGCAAGGGCTGTTATCTCCCAGCCAAATCCACTTGTTTACCTCTCCCACTCTGCCTTTACTAGTGGCCTGGTGATGTTTAAGAAACAGCAAGTAACAAGGTAGCTATTCACCCACCTAGTTTTCAGACTGCCTGGAAGTGAGGCATTGCCTGAATACAGTCTCACATTATCCTCCTCCTTTTATTTATACTATGTGGTCATGCAAGCTCAAAACATGGTCAAGATAAAGCCATAGTCAAGACAACTTAAAGCAACACTCTTTGTGAAAAATACCGATACTATGTGAAAACCCACATGACTCAAGATGGTCAACATGATTATCAAGATGATGTCATATCTGTGGGCATCATAGGCATACACTGCTGCTTGCCCTTATTATATTAATGTTCTATCTATTAGTGTTCCTACTTGTCTGCAGACTTGTAGAAGATTCTGTTGGGTATCTGTGAGTAGACCTCAGAATGGGGTGGCACCCCTGACCAGCTTTCAAGGGTGGTAACCTGGAAATAGCCACATGACTACCCAAGAGCCAGAATCCTCACCCCAAGGCTCAACCATGATTATGCTACATTCATAGGTTGCAGTATTAGGAGAATGTTGCAAACCTTACTGTAAGCAATAGCCTATCAGCCATAGATACTTCCCATAACCTGTCAGGTGACCTGGCATCTTCTAGGAGTTCTTGGACATGCACTTATGATGCTTGGTGAAAGAGAGTGCTGGACAGCATGGGGGAATCTCAGATAGAGAAAAAGGGTGATTATACTACTCCTTAGAGAACTATTGCATCCCTAGTGTGACTCAGGACTATTGCATCTGGTCCACATCCTCCTAATACTAGATTCTATGATACTAGCATAATCATTGTCAGCTCTTGAGGCAAGGAGTCCAAGCCTTGAGTAATCACATGACTATTAGCCAGGTTGTCAACTTTGAAAGCTATTTCCAGGTGCCATCCTACCAGGGTGTCAAGCAGACTATACCACTGGTCTTCTCAAGCTCAACAGTGAGGGATAAACTATAAATATAACTGTTAATAATATAAGAACAACTGGCAGCATATGCCTATGTTGTCCACAGGTATAACATTATCTTGACAATTGTGATAATCATCTTGAGTCACATGATCTTATCTTATCTTCAGGGGTTTCCTCCAATGAATGTCTTTCATGATGCCTTGACTGGGATCTGTCTTAATTGAGTTATGAGTTGGCAACCACATAGTTTCACACAGCAACAGAATAAAGAAGAGAGGGTGGAGTAGGAGGATTGGCTTTATCTCCAGGGTAGTGCCTCAACCTCAGGCACTCAATTAAGAGTGGGTAAGTGAATAGCTAGACCCCTTTACTTGCATTAGTCTTAACATTACTAGGCCACCATTACTGATAGGGTAGAAGAGGTGATGAACAAGTGAATTAGGCTGGAGGACTCAGCCTCTTGCACAACCCCTTTATATATGGTACAAGAAGGTGCATAGACTAAGCTGTGACCTAGGTCTAGGATATATGGTATTAATGCTATTGGCTATATAGTAAAGGGTATAATTCATAAGGAAAAGGTTAGGCATTCATCTAAGAAGATCAGAAGCAGAGATGAATGCAGGGAAATACTTTACAATGAAAGATCAATCACAAGATGTGAAAGATCAGGAAGTGAATCATAGCAGAGATCTCCTCAAGGGTTCTGCAGGGTCATAATCTAGATCAGATAATTTAGATGAAATATTCATACTGATTGGGAAAAATGGAAATGAAGGGAATGGAAGGTGCATTGCAGGCATATACTATCCATGAGGTGTGGCAAGATCTAAGATGATTAGTGTGATGTCATAAAGGGGTGAAGAGAGTGAAGATGTGATAATATGACAAGGTGAAGGCATGATGATGTAAAGGAACAAAGTGGTCATGTGATCAGGGAAGTCATGTGACCTAAAGTTCATGTGATCATTAGAGGTTGTTAGTCATAACATGAGTGCCTAATCACACAAAGGCAACAAGTATTATATTAAGTTCATAACAGAGGAAGTATACTCAGTGCAATAGTCTGGGTAGTACTGGTGATGCAAGAGTTCACCAAGGAGTATAAAGATCATTCTCTCCTCTTATCTAATTCCCTTTCCACTGTTTAGCATTCTCCCTTTCATGACTTCTCTAGAATTTTGTTATTGATGCCAGATTGCCTAACAGGTTATGATAATGGAAAATAGGCAGAATATAGTGTTTCACTTGATCACTCAACATTGGGTAGACACACTAATCTGATTCAATATTTGGTGATCTGCACTAATTGCCACATTTAAAGGAAAATTCTACTATGTGATATTTATAAATGACTATATGCAACTCACCTAATTGTTCAAAGCATGGCTTAGCCATCAACTTGCTGCAAAAGTCAAAATGCTGCACTCAAACCATGAAAGGGAATATCAGAGGAAGGAGTTTATCACATATCTAAAGCATTAAGGCACAGCCTAGTATTTTACCACTTATGAGACCTTTCAACATAATGGCATTGTGGAATGTCTAAATTAAACAATATTGGAATATATTAGAGCTTTTGTTGCATGCCAATGGGCTATCTAAGTTTCTATGAGAAAAAATCAATGCCTACCAAGACTTTTAATGATCTGACCCTCTTTAAAACTGCCTTTAGGCAACTGCCTAATTTAAGCCCCATATAGGAATGGGAATCTAAAGTCTAGATGCAGACTGAGAGAGGCAATAAGTTAAGTAGGTGTGTAAAAAAGGCCAGATAAGTGGGCATTAATAAATAGACTAGGGGTGCTTACTGCATGTATTGGCCAATGAAGTGAACTGTCACTATTAAGTGGAATATCTACTAGAGTTTAGCTTCATGTTATATTAAGAGAAAGCAAGATGAAATCCACAATTGTTGCAGAACCAAAGAGTTATGCTACACTATCAACATAACCAACCAACCTGGCAGACGACCAGAATGAATGGTACAGGGCTAAACCTAAAATATCAGATAAAAGAGAAGGTGCTAGGACAGCAGAAGGGAATGTGAATATGATGAGAGGGCTGCATATCAGGGGGACTTCCTATACATAAACTCCAGGACTACTCTTGCAAGTTCTTGCTAGCAATTGTACTCTTGCAATGATGCTCTGTCTTTCTCCTAATATCTAATATCTAATGTAGAAGGCATAATTGTGTTCATACTGTGGGGCAAGGATTCAGGTACTTGGGTAATCACATGACTATTAACCAGATTGTCATCCTTGAGAATGAAGACAGTGTCACCATAGATATGTGGGTATGTTCTATAACCCCAACGTATGTCCCAACGAGAGTGCAGTACTACTCATGGCTTAAGTTATTGTTACAATAAAGGAACATTAATATGATAAGGGCCAATTAGCAATGTAGCCTGTTATGGTCCACAGGTATAACATCTGCTAGACTGGTTTGATAGAGTTTTGCATCACATGGGTTTGATCTTTATAGGTTCAATTTTTGGTATAATGAATGTCTTCCATACTTTCATAGGTTCTGGGTTCTAAACTAGACGAGGTACGAGCTTGCTAGCTGGCCTAATGTTGGCAGTTCGGTGTTGCTAGGACAATACAATGGAATGATAGAGGGAAGAAGTGGAGGGTTAGCTTTATCTCCAGACATCTCACTTCTAGGAACTCAATGAAGAGCTAGTAGGTGAATAACATTTTTTACTTGTCTCATCACTAGGCCACCTTGTAAGGGCAGAGTAGAAAAGGAGGTAACAAGTGGATTAGGCTGGAAGAACAGCCTGTACTCATAACCCCTTATATATGTTACAGGATCATGCACAGACCAAGCTGTGACAAGGGTCTAGGATATACAGTATTAATGCTATAGGCTCTAGAGTAAAGAGTGTAGTCCATGAGTAAAAGATTAGGCATCTCATATATCAGAATGGAAAAAGCAGATATGAGATGCAGGATCTAATCTAAGATGAGAAATTGATCACAAGATGTGACTGATTAAAGGAAGGATCATGGCAGAGATCCCATCAAGGATTCTGCAGGGTTCATAAGAATGATCGTACCTGTTGAGCGACCAGAGAAACATTATACACAACCCTACCTATCTTCCATCACCATAACCCATCAAGCAATCTGGCATCAATGACTGAGTCCTAGAAAACATCCAGATAAGAGAATGCTGAACAGCAATGAGGGAATCGGGGATGAGGAGAGGATGATCTTCATACTCCTTGGCAAACTATTGCATTGCCAGTACTGCAATGGACTATTGCACTGTGCATGCTTTCTCCTAATACTGCAATCTAAGAATGCAGCATAATCATAGATGAGCCTTGAGGTGAGGATTCCGGCTCTTGAGTAATTGTGTGGCTATCTCCAGATTGCCAATCTTGAAAGCTGGTCAGGGGTGCCACTCCATCTTGGGGTCAACACACAGTATTCCCAATGAGATCTTCTACAAGTCCATAGATGAGTAGGGACACTAATAGATAACAATTAATATGATAAGGGCAAGTGGCAGCATATGCCTATGATGCCCGCAGGTATAACATCATCTTGACAGTTGCAATAATGTCTTGAGTCATGTGAGGTTTTCCACAAAGATAAGATCTTCACAAAGATAGTCTTTCAGATTGTTTTGACTGGGTTCCGTTTTGACCAGGTTCTGAGTTAGCATGACCACACAGTTATAAATAAAGGAAAGTGGTGTGGAGGATGAGACTGCATCCAAGCAATGCCTCACTCCTGGGCAGTCCGAAGACCGGGCAGATGAATAGCTACTCTTTTTACTTGCTGTTCCTCATCACTAGGCCACCTTTGCAGGCAGAGTAGGAGTGGTGAACAAGTGGATTTGGCTGTAGGACAACAGCCCTTGCACAACCCCTTATATATGGTATAGGAAAGAGCACAGACCAAGCTGTGACTTACTATCTATGGTATATGGTATTAATGCTATTGGCTCTAATATAAAAGGTAAGAGTCCATGAGGGAAAGGTTAGGCAACTCATCTATTAGAATGGAAGAAGTGGAGATGAAGTTGCAGGGAGTAATGTAAATGGAAAATTGATCACAAGATGTGAAAGATCTGGAATGGGGATTATGGCAGAGATCATCAAGATCCTGCAGGGTCATAATTAAAATGAGAATCTTGATAAGAGATCGTATCAATCGAATGGTAAGAGCAGAGATTAGAAAGGTGAGGACACCTTGAGGATGTGGAGGAATCTAAGATGATTGGTGTGAGTTCATGAGATTCATGAAAAGGTGAAGAGAGTGAAGATGTGATACATGTGATGAGTGAAGGTGTGATATGTGAAGGAACAGAGTAGTCATGTGATTAGGGAAAGGAGAAGTCATGTGACCTGCAGGTCATGTGATTGTGCCCAATGCTAACACAGAGTACGTTGGGAGAGTCATGCATGCACTTGCTAACACAAAGTACAAATGATGCATATGATATCATAACACTTGGAAGCCTGTTTAGTATTTGAATAATGTTCACAGCACTATCAAGAATTTCCATGCTTCATGACCTAGTGCCCCTTGTCCATTGCATCTCTTAGGAATTGACTTCACTTCACTTTTTTCCTCTTATAAAAACTTAACTTGTCTGAAATCTGAGTCTTGAGAGGAGGGAAATATTATAAACTTTGATTTGAACTTACACTTTTCTTTACTTTTCTTTATCTTATCTAATCTAACATCATCACATGACTTGTCACATGATCAATCACATGATTGATCTAGACCTATAATGTCATTCATAATGTTATGCCTGCAGGAAACCTTATGTTAGGTCCAGGCCTTTCTAGAAACTTCTATTTTTTCATTTCTGTTTCTTCTGGAAGCTTTTTTTCATTTCAGTTCTTTTCTTTTAATCTCTGTTTGCTTCTCTTCCATTCTAGGACCTCATGGTATGCTTCCTTTTCACATTTTATCTATGACATCACTTGGTTTATGCATGGTTCTGTATAGTATATAAAGGGACTGTCTTTGGCTGTTGTCTCTCAGCCTAATCCATTTAGTTACTCATCATATCTAGTGAAGTAAGACCTAAGGGTTACCCTCCTATTACATTCTTCATTCATTGTACTATTGAACCAAGTCCAAGATCACTCAAGGGATCATATCATCAGTTTGTTCTTCCATCTGTTCAGTTCCATATCAAGATGTTGGTAACAACTCTAATAGAGTTGATAAACTCCAGCATAGAAGTTGATGGAGTTAGCTCAGAGTTGCTTGGAGTTAGGGGCATTTGACAGGCATAACATCATTGATAACATCATAGGTCTAGACTGGTTCATGTGATGCTGAAAGATAAGATAAGATAAAGGAAAGACAATGAAAATGTACAAGTATAAGTCAAAGTTTGTAACAATAGGAAGGGGAGTTTAAGATGTTCAGTAGATAGCCAAACTTTATCATTAACTTGAGGATGGTAGGTAACTGGTGAATATGGATGTTGTTCCATTTGCTGCTTAGCAGCTTTCAGAGCATATTGCACTTCATCATGTGCCACTGCACATTCACCTGCAAATCCAACCTCTTGATTTGTGAGACCTAACTGAGGAACATAATTATAAGTGACAGCAAAGAAAGTATGACCTATGACAGAAGACAAGAAATTATTATGATGGAATTGGGCCAATTTAACCCAGTTGACCCAAGATTCTTGCTTCTTGGCCACAAATTTTTGTAAATAAGCTATAAGTTCTTGATTAATATATTCTGTTTGACCATTTGTTTATGGGTGATATGTCATAAAGATCTTCTACTTGATTCCCAATATATCATAGAGTGTTTTAGTAAAGTCTAATGTAAATTGTGGACCCTGATCTAATACCAAGATAGTAGGCAAACTGTGCATGCACCATACATTGTCACAAAACAAAATAGCCAACTTCTTCAAGAAGATAATCTTCACACAAGGTATAAACACAGCTTCTTTTGAAAATTGATCAATGATGATACAGATTGAGTTGTGTTCTTTGATTGTGGAGAATCCTAACACAAAATTAATAGATAGATCTGTTCAAGGTTGCTTTGCAGATTGCAACAACAATGGGCAAACTGTTGTGACGATGAAACTATACTGGTAAAGATCAACCCTTGAGTGGTCTTTAGGACAGTTTGTTGGTTCGATGGGACGATGAGGAAAGGAGTAGATGGAGAGTAACCCTTAGGTCTCACTTCCTATGAGAGGACGAGTAACCAAATGGATTAGGCTGAGGGATGACAGCCAAAGACAGTCCCTTTATATATGTACAGGAAGAGTGCACGGACCAAGTGATGTCATAGATAAGGTGTGAAAAGGAAGCACACCATGAGGACA
>JBBPJS010000755.1:3086-14127 GCA_038088835.1 Singerocomus rubriflavus | reverse complement strand
GGCAGGGCGAATACCATCCCTTACTTGACTGTTGTCACTAGGCCACCTTGGTAGGCAGGGTAGGACGCGAGGAAACAAGTGGATTAGGCTGGGGGAACAGCCCTACTCATAACCCCACTACTTATACGTTACAGGAGAGTGCACAGACCAAGCTGTACACTAGGGTCTAGGGTATACGGTATTAATGCTATAGGACGATAAGGTAAAGGGGTAGAGTCCATGAGGTAAACATTAGGCATCTTATATGAAAGAATGGAAGAGCGGATATGAAGATGCAGGGACTAGGGTAGAGGGGATGATCGATCACAAGATGTGACTGATCGGAAAGGAGATCGTGGCAGAGATCCATCTAGGATCTTGCAGGGTCATGATCGAGATGTAATCTCGATGAGTGATCGTACCGATCGAAGGGAATGACGGAGATGAAGGAAGGAGGATCGAGATCGGAATGGAAGATGTGATCGGTGATGTCGTGAAGAAGGTGAAGAGGTGAAGACCGAGGATGTGATACACGTGAAGGGTCAAGGGCGTGATAATGTGAAGGGACGGAGTGGTCACGTGATCAGGGAAAGAGAATGTCATGGCACTCGTGTGTGCAAGCACACAGTCATAGTGCAGGATCGTACAAGGTTCGTACACAATTCGTAACACTATGCAGATGTGAATGGTAGCATGGCCAAGGATTGCAAGGCCATATTAGAATATGCATTTCTGATTGATGGAGGGGCAGTATCCTGGGTGTCAAAGAAACAAGAAATAGTTTCCTTGTCAACTACCGAGAGTGAGTATGTCATGGCAACACACATGACTAAAGAAGCTTTATGACTTTGCTTGTTTATAGATGAAGTATTCACTATGCCCAACACACCTACCACCCTCTTCTCAGATAACCAGTTGGCTATCATGCTTGCCAAGGACTACCAATATCATGTGTGAATCAAACACATCAACATCCATTTTCACTTTATCTGATGGGTACTCAATGACAGCAAAATTCAACTAGTATTTTGTTCTACAAATGATATGGTTGCTGATACCCTTACCAAGGCCCTCCCCTCTCCCAAAGTCAAACACTTTGCAGCAGAACTCAGACTGTGCACTACTTGAGGGGGAGTGTTGGAATATCAAGCATGCACACAGCCTGGCCCATGATCAGATCAATCCATAACCAGTGAGCATATGATTGATGTGCCAGGATACTCAAAGACCATACCAACAATCATTGTACCTACATCACATATCTTTCTGTTTTGTACTTTCCTGTGTTGTTTGGCAGTGCAGATTATTGATGTGATCACTCATTGCCTTTATCTCCTTCAGCTAGTATTCAATCCTCCTTGTATATAAGATGTATCTTTCACTCTTGAGCACCTCAGTCCATTGTATTGAATGATGACTGAGGTGAGCTATCTACATTCTACTTCACAAATTACACTTAGATTAACTCATACATAGTTGCTTCCATCAGGTGAATATATAGTCTGTTGCATTGAATGACAACTGAGTTGCTTCTATCAGTCATGTCCTCACTTCCAAATTAGGCCTTCATTCTATAATTGGGTCAGTGATGAATTGCATACTAATAAAGACATACCATGACAGCTGAAAAGGTGAGCATATTTACTGGTGTTGTCTTGTAGCTGCTTTGAAATGTTTTAAGGGGTGATGCTTCACACATGTACCAAAAGTCAGTGTGGAATTTTTCAAGAGTGTGATCTCCAAAAAGCCAGACAACATTACCCTGCATAACATTAACCAACAACAAATAATTTGGTGCCATTACTTACTGTGCCATCATGCTCATGAAGGAAAAAACAATGAGGATTTGATCTGTTCATGATCTCATCAACAAGCTACTGCATCATATTGTAGTCAATTAGGTGTTTGGATGTGATATTGGGTCCCTCATGCTGGATGTACTCCTGTGTATAGCCCTCTGCAAAATTGGCAAGCTTGGATTGAAAGGTGATTAGTGAGTGCATGATAGATTTTTCAACACTTGACATAAGGGATAAGTTGTCTGTGGAACAGTAGATCAAAAATTGTACTTATAATAATATGCTTACATTGTTAATAGGTGATGCATGCAAGCAAAAACACTTCTTTAATCTGGACCTTCCAAATTGATATTAAGTCAGGGTGAATCAATGTCTCTGATGCTGCTTGGGGATGCCAGCCACTATTCAAAACCATTTTGCTAATTAGTGCAATTCCTGCATACTTGATTATCTCATTAACCACCAGATCTGATTGAGTACCACAAACTCTGTGGTGTTGGCTCATAAAGCTAGTGGCATGAGACATGAAACCAGCAGACTGATGAGAGCTGGGCAATGACAATGGCAGAGGTGATTGTAAAATATACAGCTTCTTCAAAAGCACAGAGATAATGTCAAAACTAAGTAAAGGGCAGTAGTGCCAACTCAGCCAAAGTTCAATGAGGTGAAAGATGACTGTATTCACCTAAGTAAAGGGCAGTAGTGCCCACTACATCTACATTAGTTTTGTAGATAATAATGATAAGTAAAAACTCACCTCAGCTGAAGTCCAATGAGATGGAAGACAACTGAGGGAGATGAAGGCAAAGGTTTGGTATAAAAGTTCATGGGCACAGGCATGCTCACATATTTTACCAATAACTCTGACAGCTACCTAAGTGGCTTCTGAGCAACTCCTGTTAGCTTCAAGGTGTTGGTGACAACTTCAATGGACTTGATGAGTTCTGATATAGGAGGTGGTGGAGTTGTTCCAGAGTTTCTCAGAGTTAGGGGCTTTTGACAGATGGTCTTGACTTGGCATGTTGGAAATGCTGCAGCATTATCTATGGTCTTCAAAGAGATCAGTTTGTGGCCCTGTCACCTGTTGGCCAATTGTTTGGATGTTAGATATAATCTGCAAAGAATAGGAATCATATGGCTATTATTGCAGCAGCAGTGTGAAGCTGATTGCTGACTGGGATATGATTTTCTAATATTGAAAAAGGTTGGAGCAAAATTGGCAGTGAAGTTGAAGTCTGTGTGACTGAGGATGTGGGTGGTTCTAAGTATGAATTGCTGATGAATGGGGTGACTTGAGAGAGTGACAGAGGCAAAGAAGAGCCTCAGCCATGGGCATTGCTGCAATCTGAGATATGACCATCTACAATTTTTTTAAATCAATAAGTGTGATATGTTTAGAAGAGGACTTATGAGTGCTTGACTTTGGCATTGTTGTTGAAAGAGACAAAGAAGTGGGCAATTTATAAGATACAGCTTGAAATATATAGTGGTCAACATGTAGATACTTAATTAATTTGATAATCATCTGAGTCATAGTGGTGAAGAACCAGCTATATGCATATAATTGAATTGCTTGCAGATGAAAACCCTGTGCCATCTTTATCAGTATGCATTGAGTCACATTAGAATCATAGGTCCAAATCAGGATTGTGTCACAGCAGTGACCCAAGTGCACAGTCACAGTGGACTAAACAGCACTACACAGTGGTGTTGCAAAACCAAAGAGTTCTGTCTACACTGCCAACTGTTATAACGGAAGAACTATACTGATGAGAAGCACCCTTGAGTGGTCTTGATACGCTGAATCGATGGTTCGATGAGAGAAGAATAGAGTAGAGGGTAATCCCTAGGTCTCACTTCCTAAGCTAGGACGAGTAACCAAATGGATTAGGCTGAGGGACAACAGCCAAAGACAGTCCCTTTATATACTACAGGATAGCGAGCACGGACCAGGTGATGTCATAGATAAGGTGTGAAAAGGAAGCACACCATGAGGACAAAGAAGCAACGGGGATCAAAAAGAAGAGAAGAGAAGAGGCGGAAATGAAAAGAAGTCTCTCACGAGACGGAGATGAAAAGATAAGGGCCTGGACCTCAACATGAGGTTGCCTGCAGGCATGACATCATCATGACATCATGGGTCTAGACTTGATCATGTGATCAGTCAGGTGACAAGTCACGTGACCTAGTCATGTGATGCTTGAAAGATAAGATAAGATAAAGGAAAAGAAGAGAAATCGTACAAGTCCGCCAAAGAGTTCGTAACACCAACAATACCAACCAACCTGGCAGACAACCAGTCATAATGGTGAATCCTTGAGATGCTATGTCCAGATAAAGAGAGTGCTTGTTATGACATTATATTCACATCTTGTACTTTGTGTCAGCAAGGTTGTGCATGACTCTCCCTGCATACTTTGTGTTAGTGCATGGGCATGATTTCCTAATGCACTGGTTGCACTTCTCATGATCACATGACCTTTAGGTCACATGACATCCCTGATCATGTAACTACTCCTTCCCTTTACACATCATGCCTTTACCTGTCATGTCTTTATATCTTCACTCTCTTCACCTCTTCATGACTCTCATGAACTTACACCAATCATCTAGATTCTCTCCCACATTCTCAAGGCTACCATGCCTTTCTCATTTCCACCCTTACCTTCCAATTGGTATGATCTCTTATTGAGATAACATTTCGATCACGACCCTGTAGGATCTTGATGATCTCTGCCATGATCTCTATCCTGATCTTTCACATCTTGTGATTGATCTTCCATTCTATGGTATACACTGTATTCATCTTAGCTCTTCCATTTCTTTCTAGATGAATACCTAACCTTTATCTTATGAACTCTTACCTAATACCTTATTTACAAATAGCATTAATACCATATATCCTAGACCACAGGTCATAGCTTGGTCTGTGCACCTTCTTGTAATGTATATAAGGGGTTGTGCAAGGGCTGTTGTTTCCCAGCCAAATCCACTTGTTCACCTCTCCCACTCTGCCTTCACTGGTGGCCTGATGATGTTCAAGGAACAGCAAGTAAAGAGGTAGCTATTCGCCCATCTGATCTTCAGACTGCCTGGGAGTGAGGCATTGCCTGAATGTGATCCACTACTCCTTCTCTACTCTATTTATCTCTGTGTGGTCATGCAAGCTCGAGACCTGGTCAAAACAATGTCATGGTCAAGACAACTTGAAGCCAATGTTCTTTGAAGTATTGCCCATCTTTGTGAGGGCACTAACCTGATATAGAAACTCCACATGATGCAAGGTCTTATTGCAAGAACCTATGGATGTTATATCTGCAGGATGCATAGGCATACACTGCCAGCTTCCCTTATTATATTAACAGTTGTTATTTATAGTTGTTCCCTTCTTGCCTGTGGGCTTGGAGAAGACCTCATTGGGATGCTGTGTGGAATGCTCTGAGGTGGGGTGGCACCCCTGACCAGCTTTCAAGGTTGGCAACCTGAAGATAGCCACATGATTACCCAAGAGCCAGAATTCTCACCCCAAGGCTTATCCACAATTATGCCAGTGTCTTAGATCCTGATATTAGGAGGAAGTATGCACAGTGCAATAGTCTGTGCAATACTGATGATGCAATAGTTCACCAAGGAGTATGAAGATCATCCTCTCCTTTATCCGATTCCCTTCTAGCTGTTCTAGCATTCTTCTCTCCATGACTGCTCAAGGATTCAGTTGGTGATGCCAGATTGCCTGATGGGTTATGGTGATGGAAAATAGGCAGGGTTGTATAGTGTTTCTCTGGTCACTCAACAGTGCTAGAACAGCAGGGAATAGGGGATCAGATAAAGAAAAGGACTGAGATAGGATTATCTTTAGGTATGAATGCCAGGACTACTCTTGCAAGTTCTTGATAACCATAGTACTCTTGCAACTAGGTTCCATCTTCCTTCTAACACTACAACCTAATGTGTGTAGTGTAATTGTATTTGGCTTTTGGGGTGAGGATTCCAAGCCTTGGATAATCACATGGCTGATTTCAGGTTGCCATCCTTAAGAACAATGTGTTGTCACCATAGATATGGGAGTCTGTACTGAGAACCTCCATGTATGTTTCAATGAGAGATGTGATGCTACTTGTGGCTTAAATATCTATAGTCCATGGTTTATGAATATGATAAGACCACCTTGGCAATGATAGCCTCTCAGGGTTGCAGGTATAACATCAGTAACTGGTACAATAGAGAGTTATGTCACATGGTTCTTTAATGGTTTCTGGTACTGGGTTCTTCCAATGAATGTCTTCTGTACTTCAAGATCTGGGTTCTGACTTGACAAGGTACAAGCTTGCTTGTAGGGCCTTGCATTGGCTGTTCAGTGGTATGAGGATTGATACAAAGGAATGATAAGAGGGAAGGGGAGGATAATGGCTTTATCTCCAATGCCTCACTCCTAGGAACTCAATGAAGAGCCAGTAGGTGAATAGCACTCTTTGCTTGCACTCATCACTAGGCCACCTTGTAGGGCAGGATAGGAGAGGAGATAACAAGTGGATTAGGCTGAAGGAACAGCCCTTGTCATAACCCCTCATATATGAGTACATGAAGTGCATAGACCAAGCTGTGTCTGAGGTCTAGGGTATATGCTATTAGTGCTATTGGCTACTAGGGTAAAGGGTAATGTCCATAATGCAGAGGTTAGGCATTCATATGGTGAAGAAATGGAAGAGTGGATATAAATGCAGGAAGTAAAGTAGAATGGAAGATTGATCACAAAGTGTGACTAATCAGAGAGGGGATTGTGGCAGAGATCCATTTAGGATCTTGCAGGGTTTGTGATTAAGATGAGATCCCAATAGATGATTGTACTGATTGGAGGAAATGATGGAAATGAAGAAGATAAGGTGATCAGAATGGAAAAGTGATCAGTGTGATGTTGTGAAAGGGTGAAGAGGTGAAGAGAATGTGATACATGTGAAGGGTCAAGGTGTGACTGATGTGAAGGGATGGAGTGGTCACATGATCAGGGAAAGAGATGGTCATGACACTCATGCATGTAAAGTATGCAGTTATAGTGTAGAGTTCATACACAAATTTGTAACAAGTGGACTGTCACAGTCACACTGCAATGTTTAGTCATGGCTATGCACTGTGCAATGTTTGGTCATAGTATGATGTGACTAGACATTGTATAACTGGCACCAACTAAGCTGGCACAACATTTTTTAACTTGAAAACATATTGAATAACAATTTATATATTTACAGATCAAAGTGTTATACTAACAATGTATATGGCTACAACAGGACCATGAAATTAGGCAATAAGTTCTGAATAAAGGGCAGATAAGCCATTTAAGATAACATTGCCATTAGATTTATTCCCATTCTATTCAAGGACTGGACCAGCTGGCTCAAGTAGGCTTACCCCTTCACTATTAAGAATATGCTTGATCTCCTCAATTTGCCATTCTGCCTGTTTCAAAAAAGCTTCAGCTTGATCACATTCATCTGTGGCTATTGAGCACATGATTTCAATTTGCTTCACACATAGGCATTGATATTTTAGATATGCCATAAAGGCATCATAGAATGCTCTAGCAAGTTGTAACATGTGAAAATAGTAGAGGTTTTCCACCTTCTCTGACATGTTGGCTGATTTCTGCAAGCACTCACATCAGACAAGTATCAGTACTGACATAATATTTCTGACTGTTGTTAATTTCTTGATCTTCTTTCAAGAAAAGGAATAATTAGCACCTCCCAGTGGCAGGTCAACCTAAAAAAGGGTGCACTTTCTGATAGACTCATTACAAATAGACTGCTTCAAAGCAGGTGGTGTGGAGTATCCATTGACTAGGTCTTCATCAGAACTAAGAAAATTTGGGTAGGAGGATGTTAGAGTATTAAAAAACTTGATTAGATTCAGTTTGGGCAGCATGTTAACCAGAGGGAAGTTCTGTGTGGGGTTGAATGCACTATGGCTCTAAGTTGAAATAGTGTTAAACTTGTTCAGATGCTGCTCTGAGGGAAATTCTAAAGGTCCAGAGTTGAGGGGTTTGAACAGGACTTGGCTTCACCTTATGTGGTGCACCCTTGCACAGGATCTGGTTGTCCTGAATTTATGGAGGGTCAAAGATTGGAGGTCAAAGGGGAAGTTAGGAGAAGTTGGTCAACAACTTAGAGGACAAGTGGGGAGAGCATCAGGTTATGTTGATATTCAAACTGAAGTGTACAAGTTGTAACTACAGAGTTTATGTTATGTGTTGCCTTGGGCAAAGCAATATGCAGCCCTTGAGACAAAGCTGGGATCAACAAAGTATACGAATGATTATAAAGGATGTAGTGAGAGCTATCCTTCAAGGGGTTCGCCTAGTGGGAGACTAAGGCATGCAGTGATGATGAAGTAGCAACTGAATTGCTAGAGGTACCAAGTACAGGCAAGTACAAGGAAGATGAAAGCTAAAGTATTGTATGAGTATATATGGGTATATATATGCATACAAGGTGTGCATGGACCATACTTGAAGGTGGGTGTGAGAACACCTCCCAGGTATTGATATCCTATGGCATAAGGTGAGCAATCTGAGGTTGCAGTAGCCTGTAGCATAATGGGAGCTTTCATAATATTGGTGACCAATAGCATATATAGAGCAATGGTAAGGCAATGGAAAGGAGATGCTGATGAATTGGGAATCAAGCTGTGCATGGAAAAGAAGAGCAGAAGATGAAGCATAGCATGGTGTGAGAAAGGAAGTGATGAGTTAGCATCTGAGATGGGAGTTGTAGAATGGCCCCTAGTGGGCCACATAGACTGTAGTGAGACTAGGAAACAATGTAGGAAAAGAGGAAAAATGTAACATTACCCCCTATTTAGGCTGTAAGTGACCACACAAGTTTTCTATGCCCAACTGTAGGAGAAGGATTCATTGACAGGGAAGCCTGTCATGTTGCTGTAGGTGACATCGTCATAGATGTTATCACTATAGTTAGGGACCTCTTTCTGCTTGGCAGGTGTGTCTATGAATTAGGGAGAAGGCACCCACAAAGGCGGGGAAAAAGGGTGATAAGGTTGTTCTCTATTGTGCTGGGTATGGCAGACAGGGGAGTTGTGAATGGACAAGGGGTTGGATGAGTTCTAAGATGACATGGATGAGAATGGCAGAGAGGAGCATGTGGTGGTTCAGTTGATGGGGAGTAGAGTTGCCTGTCGTAGCATGCACCACTCTTGAGAGTGGCCCAGCCACCACAGCATGCAGAAGGGGCATTGATAGACAGGGCAGTTGACACGAATGTGGCTGAGGTGGTGGTATTGGAAGCATGCTTCATTATAGTGTGGGTGGGATGGAGGTAAAACCACATGGCCTTGGGCTCCTATCCAATAGGTCTCTAGTCTTTCAATGATCATCATCTTGTCAAACATCAGTGGCTCATTAGAAAGAAAGGGACTGGTGAATGTAGGGGGATTCTCTATTCCAGCCACTGCTAGATTTTGCAGATATTTATTAAGGTTGTCTAGGAATTCGCTAAACTCCATTTGATATGCCATTTTAAGGAGGGAATTTTCCAGCGTGACTGTGATGGAACTCATGATGAATATGAGGAATGCACACATGGCATTGGCATTGTCATGGATGTGGGTAGTCCCCATGCACAGTCTCTGGAGTGCAAGGAATGTGGTATATAGGGATTGGAGTAGAGATCCCATGTTGAGATGAGCCTCTATGGGTATAGAAAGGTGGGCATTCTAAGTGAAGGCTCTAACATGGAGGGCATAGTTGACATCATAGTGACCTTGTCACATTCTATGGGCATAAAGGGGTAAGTTTACAGAGGTAACTCTGCTTTGCAGAGAAGAGTCAAGAGTAGAATTAATAGAAGGGTTTGTTGTCTTCTCATGTAAGGAGATGAGGGTTGAAAATGCAAAGTTCGTTAAAGAAGAAAAATATAATGATGACATATCAGCATCCTCTTTAGATTGGGATATCTCCAAGTATGGGTGGATGATTAGGGTTAAGACATTGGTTTCAGTGATGTGGGTTGGGGCAAGTGACATATATGCAAGGCAGATGGCAAGGGTGTAGAATGTTGTGAGTAGGAGTGGGTTGTGGGGTTCTAGAGATGGTGTCATTTTTTATAGTCTTGGAGTAGCTGTTGAGTATGAGACAGGTCCCTCTCTGGGATTCATAAGTTATCCTTAGGGCCATACCCTTTCCATTGGATCAGGAATGAGTGGGATGATGGAGCCCTGCAATGTTACTTGATTTGTTTGATTTCAAATTCCTTCTCTCCATCAATCAGTTTTGGGATGGGAGGAGCAGGTATGGTTCTGTTAGTTCTATAAGGGAAAAGAAGGAATGTGTGGAAGACCAGGTGGATCTTCCATGTCTTTGGCAATCACAATTTGAATGTGACCAGAGAGATCACCTCTGTGACCATGAATGGATCCTCATGTTTCTGGGTGAATTTTGGGTCAGATATTTGTCATTTCAGGTTAGTGGCTTCCAACCATACTTGGTCTCCTTTTCAGAAGGGTTTGTAATGGCATGTGTTTCTGTTCTGCATTCTCATGCATGCCAGATTGTGTGCAGCATTGGCTTCATTCTGTGCTTTGATCAGAAGTTTAACACAGTTGTCTGCCGACAGGTTCTCTGAGTTTAGGGGAATGTCAGGGAGTGGGCAAGGTTCAAAGCCCAGAAGGAGAAAGAATGGAGATTTATTGGTTACTGAGTGGGGGCAGTGGTTATGTGTGAATTTGGCATGGACAATTGTCTCTGCCCAACTAGTGGGGTGACTTCTGCAATAGATGCAAAGGTAGGTTTCTATCTCCTGGTTGACTCTTTCTGTCTGCCCATTGGTCTGGGGGTGGTATGCAGTAAAGAGGGCCAGGTCATATTTGAGCAGTTTTCTGAGAGTGTGGGCAAAGTTGAATGTGAATTGTGGTCCTCTGTCTAAAATGATTTTGTTGTAGAGGCTGAAGTGGCGGTATACAGTTTCAAAGAAAAGTGTGGCAATGTTGGCTGCTATGGCTGATTTTGTGGTTGGGCAGAGAATTACCCCCTTTATAAGGCCATGGTCAACTATGACTATGAGGGTATCATAATCATGTGAAAGAGGTAGGTTTATGATCAGGTTGACACTGATCTGCTGAAAGAGGCAGAGGCAGGTGGATATGATGGGTTGCAGCAGGGATATCATGGGATGAGTGTTAGCCTTGTTTGTCTGACAGGTGATGCAGTTCTGGATGTAGATGCAAACTAAGGAAGCGAATCCCAGCCATCAATA
>JBBPJS010000754.1:0-14130 GCA_038088835.1 Singerocomus rubriflavus | reverse complement strand
CATATCAAAAAAGGGGATAAGTTGAACTGAAGAGCCAAGAAGGTTAGATGGATAGGTGTCAATGAACAGACAGAGAATGCTTACTGAGTATACTGGCTGATGAAGTGTACTGTTACTGTTGAGCGGAATGTGTACTGGGACCCATTGCAGCACAACATCAAGGGGGAGAAAGAGGCAATGTACCCAAGTGATGTCATGCAAGTGTACATACAAAACCCTAAACCCCAAGCTGCTCAGTCATCACCTACACCACAAGCTGAGGACAATGCACCATTGCTGACACCATATGCCTTCATGCCAAGCCCAATTGCACAATCATGTCCAAAATGAATCAGGCAATCAAGTCAACACATACTTGATATTATCAATGGAAAGGCTGCAGATACAACTATGCCTAAAGGTGTACAACTCCCTGACTCTGTCACTGAAACCCCTGAAATAGACAGTGGTCCTACAAGCTTTGAAGGGGAAGGAACAGCCAAGGAGACACTTGCAGTAGCTGCGACAGACTATGATGACATTGAAGTTGTGCTCAGATTAAGCAAGAGTATTGCCAAGGCTGAGGCACTCATGCTCTCCACACTTGCCAAAGCTAAGTAGTGACTGGACTGGTTGCAATGGGAGAAAGGCATACAAAAGGAGCTTGCCATGCTTCACAAGGCTGGCATATGGAACCTCATTGAACCATCCACTGGCATGAACATAGTAGGATTTAAGTGGGTATTTCATGCCAAGAAGGACGCTGCAGGGAATGTCATACATCACAAGGCATGTCTCATTACATAGGGTTTTTCACAGGTACCAGGTGTTGATTACTTCAACACATATGCCTTTGTCACCAAGTTGGCATCAATCCGGACTGTTCTCACAATTGCAGCCCACCTCGATCTCAAATTACACCAAATCGACATAAAAGGGGCATACCTAAATGGGAAGCTGCAAGATAATGAGTGGATTTATATGTGGCAGCCACCTGGATTTGCTGATCTGAACCACCCACATTATGTATGCTGCCTACTAAAAATGCTATATGAATTGAAGCAGAGCAGACAACAATGATACCAAAAGTTAGTGGAAATACTCATCAAAAGTATGGGCTTTAAACAGTGTGAAGTTGATCAGGCAGTATTTATTAAACGACCAAAAGGGGCACTGATTATTATCATTGTGCATGTTGACAATTGCACCATAGCTGCCACCACACTCACACTCATCATTGAATTCAAGAAGCAAATCTGGAAACATGTTGAAATTATGAATCTAGGTGAGTTACACTGATTGCTAGATATTCAGATCACTCAAAACTGTGACAACCATACCATCGCTCTATTCCAGCACACATACCTTGAGTCCATCACCTGTTGTTTCAGATTTGACAAACTCAAACCCATGTCTACACCTATGGAGCCAAGCATTAAACTCATGAATGCTCAATCCCCTGTGATCAGAGCTAAATACACGACTATGCAGCATATCCCATATTGGGAAGCTGTCAGCTTGCTCATGTATGTGGCACTTGGCATGCACCCTGACATCTTGTATGTGGTGTCAACTATCTCATGATTCAGCAGCAACCCTGGCATGCCTCATTGAGAGGCAGTTCAATAAATTTACAGGTATCTGATCGGAACTAAGGATCTCTGCCTAATGTACAGAGGAGTTGAGAAGCAATTGGAAGGATATATGGATGCAGATGGAAGTATGGCTGAGGACTGTAAGGCCATATTGGAATATGCTTTCCTGATTGATGGTGGAGCTGTGTTCTGGGGATCAAAAAAGCAGGAGATCATCTCACTGTCGACCACTGAGAGTGAATATGTCACAGCAACACACACAACCAAGGAAGCATTATGGCTTTGTTCTTTCATAGGGGAAGTCTTCACCATGCTCGTTGCACCCACCACCCTGTTTTCAGACAACCAGTCAGCTATTGTGCTCACCAAGGATCACCAATATCATGCACGTATCAAACACATTGACATTTGGTTCCATTTTATCCACTGAGTACTCAATGATGGCAAAATCCAACTTATATTCTGCTCTACAAACAATATGGTCACTGACACTCTAACCAAGGCCCTTCCATTTCTGAAAGTCAAGCACTTTGCCACAGAACTTGGACTGCATGCAGCTGTTATGAATTGTGTACGATACTTAGTACTATGACTGCATGCATGCATTGCATGAGTACTTCTCACAACCTTTCCCTGATCATGTGACCTTTCTCACTCCCTTCATATTTTTATGCCTTCATCCTGTCACATCTTCACATCTCACACTCTCTTCCTTCACAATGTCATGACATCACCAATCATCTTTTATTCTGATTACCTCATCTTTTTCATCTCCACCATTCCCTTCGATCAGTATGATCACCTATCAAGATTGCATTTCAATCATGACCCTGCAAGATTCTAGATGGATCTCTGCCATGATCTCTCTCTGATCAGTCACATCTTGTGATTGATCATTCCATATTACATTACTTTCTGCTTTCATATTTGCTCTTCCATTTCTTCATCATATGAAAGCCTAATGTTTACCTCATGGACTATTCCCCTTTACCTTATTGTCCTATAGCAATAATCCCATATACCCTAGACCCTAGTGTACAGCTTGGTTTGTGCACTTTCCTGTAACCTATAAGTAGTGGGGTTATAAGTTGGCTGTTCCTCCAGCCTAATCCACTTGTTACCTTACATCCTACCCTGCCTACCAAGGTGGCCTAGTAACTAAGTACAAGTAAAGAATGTTATTCACCTAGCCTTTCTTCATTGAGACCCTGAGAGTGAGATGTCTGAAGATAAAGCCAATCCTTCCCTCCTCTCCTTATCATTCCATTGTCAGTCCCTCACAGTACCGAATCACCAACATAAGGCCAGTGAGCTAACTCATACCTCAGCTAGTTCAAGCCATAGAACCTATGCAAGTATGGAACCCATTCATTGTATCAAACCAAACCAAAAGAAACTACTAAAGATCACATGACATAACCTTTTATCATTCCGGTTACTGATGTTATACCTGTGATTCTAAGAGGCTCTTGTTGCCATATAGGATCTTATCATATTATGGACTATTGTTCACAAATATTTAAGCCACAAGTAGCATTGTGTCTCTTGTTGGAACATATATTGGGATATTCATACAAACCTATGTATCTATGGTGACACTGCCTTTGTTCTCAAGAATAGCAATCTGATTAACAGCTACACAATTACCCAAGAGCCGAAACCCTTGCCCCAAGGCTTGTACACAATTATGCCTTTATCATTAGGATATTGGTATTAGGAGAAAGACAGAACCTGGTTGCAAAAGTACCATGGTTATCAAGGACTTGCAAGAGTAGTTCTGGAGTTCATATCTGAAGACGTCTCTACCTCAGTCCTTCCCTTTATCCATTTCCCCCATTCCTGCTATTCAGCACTCCTTACTTCCAGACATTGTATCTTAAGGATTCACTGTATCATTCCTGGTCATTTGCCAGATTGGTTGGGTTAGTTGGTAGAGTAGCAGAACTCTTCAGTTCTGCAACATTTGGATTAGGCTACTTATCAGCCCATGACCAGAAGAGGCCACAACCCCATTTGAAAACCACCTTAACAACTTCCTCAGAACAATGAATTATACCTGCATACACCATCACATCCAAAACCTGGATTCACATTGATGCTTATAATATCATTCGATAGCATAGCTGCAAAGCCATTAAAATACTGACTGTTGAGCCCTTTGCTTCAGTTGCCATGATTATGGGAACCTAGAGCATGTCCTGCTACAAGTACTTCAATGTTATGACCTTTCCCTCACATACCCTTCAACGATTCCCTTGCAACACTTGTTTAATATCATTCCTATGTTGAAGATCTTTTTCACAAACTGAAGTCACTTCTTTGTTCAAAGAAGCTTATCAGAAGATTGGTATTAAACCAAAATCCCTTGCTGAAGCCAAGGGTTATAGAGTACAGACCTTGGTGGAATCATAAAAGCAAGCTCTGAAAGAAGTCCAATCTAAAGATTTATTTTGCATAAAACAAAGTGACACTTCACATTTTCAAAGACAAAGAAGATAGAATCGATTAGAGGTTGGTCAACAGAGTATATGAAACCTTAACAGGCATCAAACATGTCCTTTGAGATGGTTGGGCTAATAAGACTGAATTGCATGCTGTACTAGGCTTTCATTCAAGAACTGCTCATATTGCCACTCAAGAACTCTTCTTTCAGTACACTTATGATCGAGATATATCAAGCGTTCTTCCACAGAGTCTTCCAATGAAGCTTGGCCAAAGAACTAAAAAGAATGGATGCTTAATTCTGTGATAATATTGAAGTTTCTTTATGAAGTCACTACTGCAAGAAGTTATTCTGGTAACAAGACAGTTAACAAAGTACCTCCTCAAGATTCTTTTCAACTGTGTCTATCCTCTTCCATTCCTTCTTTACTCTCTCATTGACATTTCCCCACCAATGACATCATCTATCCAACTCTCCTCATTCCTTTTACAGCTTTGTCCTGAGATGACATTAATCTCATCACAAGCAAGGACCTGAGAAGATGTACAAGATAAATCCAAGAATTTTTCAGACTTAAGAAGCAATAAAGCCATACACCCAGTTAGTCAAAGCTGAAGATATCTGACTGTGAAAGGCCTACAGGAAGTTCAGGTTGAAATAGGACTCCAGATGGAATCATGAACCATAGCTCCCAAAAATTGTGGATGAAGATATCAGAAGCCTAGGTGCCCCATTAGTATAAATAAGTCAAATCGCAAAGAAGAAATTTATCTCAAAGATATTATCAAGTTTTCCTTCTTTCATTAATGTTCAATGTGCACAAAACTCAAATGTGCAACTCAAGGCCAAGGCATTCAGTTGTCAAAGTTAAGAGATATCCAACATGACGTTAAACTGTTTTGTTGACTTAATGTCTCTGTAAAGATCCTAAAATGATCAGAAACTTATTCAATCCTAGACATGATTTAAAAACATCTAATTTCCAGTATCTGGACAAGTACAGAAACTGTTATAGACAATTCACACAGTCTCTAAACATGAAAGTTTTCTTCAAGATCCAAATGGTCTAATCATCTGGCATACGGTTATTTAGTTTCCTAGAAGTGAGGTTACAAGACTATTCATCAAAGAAACAGTAAGGCCTACAATGGAAAAAAGAATTGGATCAAGAAGACATAACAAAATGTCATTAAACTTTTCTGGTGGTCATAACAAGATGATTGTTAGAATCTGAACATATTTAGAAACTGTTCAACCCTTGACTTTGAACTCAGTCATCCAAAACTGTTCCAACAATCCGCCTCATTGTAAAACTGGGAAATTGCAAGCAAGGTATATGGTTTAGAACACTGGTTATTCATTTCAAAAGGAAAGTGAGGCCCTTGTTGAAAGACTTGATGCATCAAGCTTCGCAATTGTCTTAAAGAGACATTAAAGACTTTCTGGTGGTTGTTCACTCAATGACTATTAGTTCTAACTGTCAGAACAGAAACACAGTTGATATTTGGCACAGTCATTAAATGTCATGGTTCCTAAGATGAACAAGAATTAAAAAGGTTTATTTTCTTTTTTGTCCTCTTTTAGGAAATGTTCAAGATCAAGAATAAGATTGAAGTTCAAGATATTTTTTTGTCACAACTGAAGTTTCATTGACTATCAAGGCTTTCTGTTATGACATTGCATTCCAACCTTGTACTTTGTGTTAGCAAGGTTGCATAACTACTCCCTGCATACTTTGTGTTAGTGCATGGGCATGACCATTTATGATCACGTGACCTCTGGGTCACATGACTTCCCTTTCCCTGATCATGTGACTACTCCGTCCCTTCACACATTCATGCCTTCACTCATCATGTGTTTTACATCTTCACTCTCTTCACCTCTTCATGACCTTCATGATCTCACACTGATCATCTTAGATCCTCCCACATCCTTGAGGCTTCCATGCCTTCCTCATCTCTGCCCTCACCATTTGATCAGTATGATCTCTTATTGAGATTCCCATCTCGATCATGACCCTGCAGGATCTTGATGATCTCTGCCACGATCCCCCTTCCTGATCTTTCACATCTTGTGATCAATCTTCCCTCCTTACATTAAACACTGCAGCTTCATGTCCGCTCTTCCATTCTTGATGCATGAGGCTGCCTAACCTTTTACTCATGGACTAAACCCTTTACCTTATCTTTCAATAGCACTAATAGTGTATACCCTAGATAGTAAGTCACAGCTTGGTCTGTGCACTCTCCTGTACTGTATATAAGGGGTTGTGCAAGGGCTGTTGTCCCCCAGCCAAATCCACTTGTTCACCTCTCCTACTCTGCCTTAACAGGTGGCCTAGTAATGTTAAGGAACAGCAAGTAACAAGGTAGCTATTTGCCCACCCAGTCTTTGGACTGCCTGGGAGTGAGGCATTGCCTGGATGTGGTCTCATCTATCCTCCTCTCCTTCTTTCTCTCTACTGTGTGGCCATGCAAGCTCAAGCCTTGGTCAAGACAATGTCACGGTCAAGATATCTCATAGCAACACTCTTTGTGGTATTGTCCTCTCTTTGTGAAGGACACTAATGATGATAGAAACTCTATGTGATGCAACCTTATCACAAGGCTCTGTGGATGTTATACCTGCGGGTCCTATAGGCATACGCTGCTGTGGTCCCTTATCATATTGAATAGTATTTATAGATGTTCCTCCTTGGCTACGGCCCTGGAGATGATACCATTGGGTGCTGTGTGGAATGCCCTGGTATGGGGTGGCACCCCTGATCAGCTTTCAAGAATGGCAACCTGGAGATAGCCATGCAATTACCCAAGACCCAGACTCCTCGCCCCAAGGGTCATATATGATTATGCCAGTCTCTTAGGTGCTGGTATTAGGAGAATGCGAGCATGGTGCAATAGTCCGTTGCTATACTGATGATGCAATAGTTCATCAAGGTGTTGTAGATCACCCTTTCCTCACTTCTGCCTTCCTTTCGCTGTTCAAGCATTCTTCTATCCGCGACTGCTTAAGGATTCTCTTGGTGATGCCAGATCACCCGATGGGTTATGGTGATGGATATAGGCAGGGTTGTTATAGTGTTTCTCTGGTCGTTCAACACTTCCAATTATTCAAGATTGAAAACCACTCCTCAATTATATTCCTCATTTTACTCTTGCTGCATTCTTGATGAAAATCAAAAAAGAAGTATACAAAAGATTAAAAGAATAAAAAGAAACACTACAAAATTATAAAAGAAGAAAAGCTCTCTCAGCTCAGACATGAGGATAAACATGTTTCCTCTGAAAAACTGATTGCAGAGATAACTTCAAAGCTTTCTATGTAGACTGCAACATCTATAAACTACAGTACAATCCAAAATGATTTAAAACTATCTAGATTAGCATATTGATAAACTGCCTAGAGTCTGGAAAGACTATAAACTACCAAACCAATCAAGTTGGCAAGATCAGTATCCAGCAAGTATCCTCTGTCACCACTCAGATCATTCTAGGTGTTTGGATTTTCTTCTAGATCATCAATCCAGAAATCCCCATCCTCTCTCTCATTCAAGCATTAAGGGAAAAAGTATTTTCAAGACTGCACAAGATGCTAAGAAAAAGTTATTTGTCTCTATGGAGAAGTGAGGCTCTATCTGAAGCTCAAGTAAAGTCAAGAAAAGAAGAAGTACCCTGCATTCCTGCACATTGCAAGAACCATCTCATTCTTTCTTTCCTTGGTCCAATAGGTAAAGCTCAAAAAAAAGTAGTAGCCAGTAATATGGTGAAGCCTCAAGAGAAGTAGTAACCCTGAAGATCTATTCCTCAGGATATAGAAAAAGTTGCTGTTGACAATTTATTAAGAACAAGTTGAAGTATTCAAATAAGTTCTTCAAGTTCAAGATATCTCTGAACCCTCAGTCTAGCTAGAGACCTTAAAGCAATGCATTTGTTTAGCCAAAGACTTTAAACTATGGAATCATTTATGGATTCAACAATGATGCTGTCTGAAAATACCACAGTTATCTGTGATGAAGTACTTTGAAGTCCTTAGTATGACTATAAAATGCTTTAGTCCTGGATAAGACTCTAAAAGATCTTAGATCTAAGCATGTCTTTAAAAGGTTCTTTCTCCCCCTGGTTTTGAAGTTTGGCAGTTCCTCAAACTTATTGTTCTCTCATCTGATTCCAATCAGCAATAAAAGGTCTTATCACCCTCCTCTTTGAGATTCTGCATCAAAATCTTTATTATTTGCCCTTTGCAGAAAAGTCCTGAACATGACATGAAAACTGTTTAGCTCTTTCTCTTGGTTTTATAGGTTTTGGCAAGAAGATCCTCAAAACCCTTCCACATCTTTTGTCACATGCTTACCAATGAAATATTTGATATTCTATTTGCCTTCCCCTTCTGGCCATACATGGAACTCTCGTTTCATTCACCTCAAGTATGGAATTGGGTCTCAAGAGTAACTGGAACATCTTGAATATTAATTTTTGAGTTTGCCCTCAAGTGCTGCATTCTGTCAATTATTGCCTCATCTGCCCAGTCCCCTTCCATCACCCTTTATGATTGAATGGTTGACAGTTCTTTATTGGATGTTAATTGTTCTATTCACAACTCACATGATTCAATACACAATTCTCCCTGATCTTTGGATGTCTGGAATCCATCCTAGAGACAGGGGAAGTGTTACAAATTGTATATGATACTTAGTACTATGACTGCATGCATGCATTGCACAAGTACTTCTTACAACCTTTCCCTGATCACGTGACCTCTGTTGAGCGACCAGAGAAACACTAATACAACCCTGCCTATCTTCTATCACCATAACCTGTCGGGCGATCTGGCATCAATGACTGAATCCTAGAGAAAGTCCGGAGGAAAGAATGCTGAACAGCAGAGAGGGGATCAGCATGAGAAAAGGGTGATCTTCAACACCTTGATGAACTATTGCATTGTCAGTATAGCAACAGACTATTGCACCATGCTCGCATCCTCCTAATATCATCTCCTATGAGTATGGCATAATCATATATGACCCTTGGGGTGAGGATTCTGGGTCTTGGGTCATCGCATGGCTATCTCCAGGTTGCCATTCTTGAAAGCTGATCAGGGGTGCCACCCCATACCGGGGCATTCCACACAGCATCCAACAGTATCATCTCCAGAGCTGCAGCCAAGAAGGAACATCTATAAATACTATTCAATATGATAAGGGACCACGGCAGTGTATGCCTATAGGACCCACAGGTATAACATCCACAGAGCCTTGCAATAAGGTTGCATCACATAGAGTTTCTGTCATCATTAGTGTCCTTCACAAAGAGAGAACAATACCACAAAGAGTGTTGCTATGAGGTGTCTTGACCATGACATTGTCTTGACCGAGGCTTGAGCTTGCATGGCCACACAGTAGAGAGAGAGAAGGAGAGGAGGATAGATGAGACCACATCCAGGCAATGCCTCACTCCTAGGCAGTCCGAAGACCGGGTGGGCGAATAGCTACCTTGTTACTTGCTGTTCCTTAACATCACTAGGCCACCTTTGCAGGCAGAGTAGGAGAGGTGAACAAGTGGATTTGGCTGGGGGACAACAGCCCTTGCACAACCCCTTATATATAGTACAGGAGAGTGCACAGATCAAGCTGTGACTTACTATCTAGGGTATATGGTATTAATGCTATTGGCTATATACTAAGAGGTAAGAGTCCATGAGGAAAAGGTTAGACAACTCATCTATCAGAATGGAAGAAGCAGAGATGAAGTTGCAGGGAGTAATGTAAATGGAAGATCGATTACAAGATGTGAAAGATCTGGAATGGTGATCATGGCAGAGATCATCAAAATCCTGCAGGGTCATGATCGAGATAGGAATCTCAATAAGGAATTGTACCAATTGGAAGGAAAGGGTGGAGATAAGAAAGGTGAGGACACCTTGAGGATGTGGGAGAATCTAAGATGATCGGTGTGAGATCGTGACAGTTGTGAAGTGGTGAAGAGAATGAAGATGTGATACATGTGATGGGTAAAGGCGTAAATGTGTGAAAGGACAGAGTGGTCATGTGATCAGGGAAGGAGAAGTCATGTGACCCACAGGTCACATGATCATGCTCATCACTAACACAGAGTACAATGAGAGAGTTATTCATGCACTTGCTAACACAAAGTACAAGGCATGATGGTGATGTCATAACAACCTCTCTTACTCCCTTCATATCTTCATGCCTTCACCCTGTCATGTCTTCACATCTCACACTCTCTTTCTTCACAATGTCATGACATCACTGATCATCTTTCATTCCAATCACCTCACCTTTTTCATCTCTGCTGTTCCCTTCGATTGGTATGATCACCCATCGAGATTGCATTTCAATCATGACCCTGCAAGATCCTAGATGGATCTCTGCCATGATCTCTCTCTGATCAGTCACATCTTGTGATTGATTATTCCATATTACATTACTCCCTGCTTTCATATCTGCTCTTCCATTTCTTCACCATATGAAAGCCTAACATTTATCTCATGGACTATTCCCCTTTACCTTATCGTCCTATAGTAATAATCCCATATATCCTGGACCCTAGTGTACAGCTTGGTCTGTGCACTTTCCTGTAACCTATAAGTAGTGGGGTTATGAGTTGGCTGTTCCTCCAGCCTAATCCACTTGTTACCTTGTGTATTGAGTGACCAGAGAAACACTATACACAACCCTGCCTATCTTCCATCACCATAACCCATCAGATGATCTGGCATCAATGACTAAATCCTGGAGAACATCTGGAAGAAGGAATGCTTGAACAGTGAAGAGGGATTGGGGATGAGGGGAGGATGATCTTCATACTCCTTGGCAAACTATTGCATTGCCAGTACTGCAATGGACTATTGCACTATGCATGCTTCCTCCTAATACTGCATCCTATGAGTGCAGCATAATCATAGATGACTCTTGGGGCGAGGAGTCCAGGTCTTGGGTAATCGCGTGGCTATCTTCAGGTTGCCAACCTTAAAAGCTGATCAGAGGTGCCACCCCATCTTGGAGTCAACATACAGTATTCCCAATGAGATCTTCTACAAGTCCGCAGACAAGTAGGAACACTAATAGATAACAATTAATATGATAAGGGCAAGCAGCAGCATATGCCTATAATGCCCACAGATATAACATCATCTTGACAATCACGTTGATTGTCTTGAATCACGTGGGTTTTCTACAACAGGTTAATGCCCTCACAAAGATGGGCGATACTTTAATAAATGTGGGCTTCAAGTTGTCTTGACCGTGACATCATTTTGACCATGTCTCGAGCTTGTGTGACCACACAGTAGGAGAAAAGAGAAGAGGAGGATAGTGGACCGCATCCAGGCAATGCCTCACTCCCAGGCAGTCCAAAGACCAGGTGGGCGAATAGCTACCTTGTTACTTGTTATAGCTTAAACATCATCAGGCCACTTTTGCAGGCAGAGTGAGAGAGGTGAACAAGTGGATTTGGCTGGGGGACAACAGCCCTTGCACAACCCCTTATATACATTACATAAGAGTGCACAGACCAAGCTGTGTCTTGGGTCTAGAGTATAATGCTATTAATGCTATTGGTAGATAAGATAAAGGTAATAGTCCATAAGGTAAAGGTTAGGCATTCATCTAGGAAGAAATGGAAGAGCTAAGATGAATGCAGGGCTTACTGTAGAATGGAAGATTGATCACAAGATGTGAAAGATCTGGAATAGTGATCGTGGCAGAGATCATCAAGATCCTGCAGGGTTATGATCTAAATCAGATAATCTAGATGAGATGTCATACTGATCGGGAATGGCAGAGATGAAAGGAATGAAAGATGCATCATAAGCATGCAACAACCATGAGGTGTGGAGGAATCTGAGATGATCAGTGTGAGGTTGTGAATATTGTGAAGAGATAAAGAGTGTGAAGATGTAAAACATGTGATGGGTGAAGGCATGATGATGTGAAGGGACAAAGAAGTCACATGATCAGGGAGAGAGAAGTCATGTGACCCAAAGGTCACGTGATTGTGAATAGTCATGCCCATGCGCTAACACAAAGTACACAGGGAGTAGTTGTGCAATCTTGCTAACACAAAGTACAAGGTTGGGATGCAATGTCATAACATTGTGTCCTACCCTGCCTACCAAGGTGGCCTAGTGACTAAGTACAAGTAAAGGATGTTATTCACCTAGCCTCTCTTCATTGAGACCCTGGGAGTGAGACATCTGAAGATAAAGCCAATCCTCCTCTCCTCTCCTCATTGTTCCATTGTCAGTCCCTCACAGTACCAAATCACCAATATAAGGCCAGTGAGCCAACTTGTACCTCAGCTAGTTCAAGCCACAGAACCTATGCAAGTACAGAACCCATTCATTATATTAAACCAAACCAGAAGAAACTACTAAAGATCACATGATGTAATCCTTCATCATTCCAGTTACTGATGTTATACCTGCAATCTCAAGAGGCCCTCATTGCCATGTAGAATCTTATCATATTATGAACTATCATTCACAGATATTTAAGCCATGAGTAGCATCATGTCTTTTATTGGAACATATGTTAGGGTATTCATATAAACCCATGTATCTATGGTGACACCACCTTCATTCTTAAGGATAGCAATCTGGTTAACAGCTATGTGATTATCCAAGAGCCGAAACCCTCACCCCAAGGCTCATACACAATTATGCCTTTATCATTAGGGTATTGGTATTAGGAGGAAGACAGAACCTGGTTGCAAGAGTACCATGGTTATCAAGGACTTGCAAGAGTAGTTCTGGAGTTCATACCTGAAGATGCCCCTATCTCAGTCCTTCCCTTTATCCATTTCCCCCATTCCTGCTATTCAGCACTCCTTACTTCCAGACATTGTATCTCAAGGATTCACTGTATCATTCCTGATCATCTGCTGGGTTGGTTGGGTTAGTTGGCAGAGTAGCAGAACTCTTTGGTTCTGCAACAGCAGCTTGAGGGGGAGTGTTGGAATAACAAGTGTGCACACAGCCCAGACTGCAACCAGCTCAAGTAATCACCAGTGTGCATATGGCTCATTACGCCACCATTCCTTGCACCTATAGACTGTATGGACACTCTCATAGCCTTTATCATGTACTTACAGTTTCCCTCATTCCTGTGTCCAGAGCTCAGAAAGCTCCTTATACTCCCTTTTGGCTAGTATTGTCTCTACTTCGTATATAAGACATGTGTTTCACATACAAACACCTCAGTCTGTTACATCATGCAACGACTGAGGTGAGCTAGTTACTTTTCATCCTATCAAACACACTTGAACTAACTTGTACATAGTTTACATCTCAATAGGTGAATATTATAGTCTGTTACATCATGCAATGACTGAGTTTACATTTTGATAGTCATGCACTTGCATCACCTTGATCAAGACCAAATTTCTACAGGTTATGAGCCCTGCTCCCTCATGCTAATTGATCAAAGTCATACCTTATTATACTGCCACCATGTCCTTCACCTCTTACACCACTGAGACCCTCCCAAGCATTGTTTCAAAGCTTGAAGTAAAAGGAACCAACTGGGCAATCTTTCTTTTCTGTTTCAGGATTGCAATGCAGGCCAAGGGATTCTGGGGCCACTTTGATGGCACAGCTGTGTATCCTACATACTCTACCACTGTTACAACAATGCAACAAGCTGAAATCGATAAATGGCAAAAGAACAAAGAAATGGCACTCTACCTGCTTTCCTAGTGAATACCCAATTCAATTGCTTTGCGTATCCAGAAGTATACAAGCATTGTTGATATGTGGAAAGAGATAGTAAAGAAGTATACAGAAAAAGGCACATACACACAGACAGATCTGCATACACAATTCCTGGAGTCAAAATTCCAGAGGGGTGGTAAAATATGAGAGTTCTTGAACAGTCTTTGGACCAAACACAAGGAATTGGCATCTGTTGAAGTGGACATTGATGAGAAGGACTACCAGTCAACCATCATAAAATCCCTTTCCAACTCACTCACTAACTTTGCATCAAGTCAGCTCACTGCTGCTTGACTATTCTCATCATCCAAGACACTGGACCCTGACACACTTATATCAGTGATTATTGAGGAGGTAGAGCATCAAAAGGCAAAGCACCCATCACAC
>JBBPJS010000753.1:0-14141 GCA_038088835.1 Singerocomus rubriflavus | reverse complement strand
CTGATATCTTTATACCACCTCCAGTCCATCTCTCCTCCATCCTTCTGTACCTACTCCATTTGGACTTGTACTTAGTGTTCCTTCCTGACTCTGTTCCTATTACATTCTCCTATGTCACTTATACCTTACATTTCATTTCTTGCTTAGTTAGAACTCTGATACCAGTGCTCATTTAGAAGCACAACTCCAAGGCTGTGCTCCGGCATAGTCTTACCTCTGACCCCTCTGGTACATACTGTAACCTGACTCTGGACTTAGTCATTCGAGTCCCTCCATATATAAACTCTGTAGTTACAACTTGTATACTTCAGTTTGAATATCAACACAACCTTTTGTTAATCCAAGTCATTGACTGACTTCATTCTGACTTACTCCGAACTCCACCCTCCAAGTTATAGACTGACTACCTGTTATAACATCATATTCACACCTTTTACTTTATGTTAGCAAGGTTATGCATGACTACTCCTAGTGTACTTTGTGTTAGCATTGGGCATGACAACTCATGATCATGTGACCTTTGGGTCACATGACATCCCTCATCCCTGATCATGTGACCACTCCATCCCTTCACACATCACACCTTCACACCTGTTATGTATATCACATCTTCACTCTTTTCACTTCTTCACAACATTCACAAACTCACACTGATTATTTTAAATCCTCCCACATCCTCAAGGTGTCCTCACCTTTCTAATCTCTGCCTTTACCATCCAATCGGTATGATCTCTTATCAAGATATCAATCTCAATCACAACTCTGCAGAATTTTGATGATCTCTGCCACAATTCCTATTCCAATCTTTTACATCTTGTGATTGATCTTTCCATATACATTAAACCTTGCAGCTTCATGTCTGCTTCTTTCATTCCTGATGCATGAGGCTGCCTAACCTTTTACTCATGGACTAAACTCTTTACCTTATCATCCAATAGCACTAATAGTGTATACTCTAGATAGTAGTCACAGCTTGGTCTGTGTGCATTCCTGTAATATATATAAGGGGTTGTGCAAAGGCTGATGTCCCCCCAGCCAAATCCACTTGTTTACCTCTCTCACTCTGCCTGCAAAGGTGGCCTAATGATATTCAAGCTATAACAAGTAATAGAGTAGCTATTTGCCCATCTGGTCTTCAGACTATCTGGGAGTGAGGCATTGCTCAAATGCAGTCTCATCACTCCTCCACTCCTTCTTTTTATTCTATGTGGTCATGCAAGCTCAAGACTCAGTCAAGACAATGTCATGGTCAAGACAACTTATAGTAACATTCTTTGTGAAGTATCGCCCATCTGTGTGAGGGCACTAACCAATGTAGAAACTCCACATGATGCAAGGTCTTATCACAAGAACCTACAGATGTTATACCTGTGGGTCCTATAGGTGTATGCTGCCATGGTCCCTTATCATATTAATGATGTTCTATTTATTAGTTGTTCCTTCTTGGCTGTGGCCTCAGAGATGATCTTGTTGAGATGCTGTGTGGAACATCCTGAGATGGGGTGGCACCCCTGACCAGCTTTCAAGGTTGGCAACCTGAAGATAGCCACACAATTACCCAAGAGCTGGAATCCTTGCCCCAAGGCTTGACCATGATTATGCTGCCATCATAGGATGCAGTATTAGAAGGAAGTGTGCATGGTGCAATAGTCTGTTGCAGTACTGGTGATACAATAGTTCACCAAGGAGTATGAAGATCATCCTCCCCTTTTATCTGACTCCCTCTCTGCTGTTCTAGCATTCTCTCTCCCCATGACTACTCAAGGATTCAGTTGATGATGCCAGATCACCTGACAGGTTATGGTGATGGAAGATAGGCAGGGTTGTATATAGTGTTTCTCTGGTCACTCAACACTACCCTCTGACCCACTCCATCCTATGTCCTCCATCTTATGACCTCTGTCCTACATCCTTTATCCTCTAA
This sequence comes from Singerocomus rubriflavus, assembly GCA_038088835.1. Lineage (NCBI taxonomy): Eukaryota > Fungi > Basidiomycota > Agaricomycetes > Boletales > Boletaceae > Singerocomus > Singerocomus rubriflavus. The sequence goes on along the minus strand of JBBPJS010000753.1, from coordinate 12,217 downwards.
CTCATTACCGACATAACCTGACACTCTCTCCACTTGTCCTCTAAGTCATTGATCAACTTTTCCTATTACCCCCTCTGACCTCTGACCTCTGACCCTCTGTAAATTTGGGACAACCAGATCCTATGCAAGGATGCATCACATAAGGTAAAGCCAAGTTCTGTTCAAACCCCTCAACTCTGGACCTTTGGAGTTTCTTTCAGAGCAGTGTCTAACACAGTTTAACAGTATATTCAAACTCACTCTTATACTGGATCTAAACTCATAACAACCAATGCTCCTTGAGTTACTAGATTGCACACTAGAGCAATTGCCAATCCACCCCCTTCTCCCCAATTCAACCCTCTCCATGCCTTTGGCAGCAACTGCTGAGGCCCAGAGTTCATTGAGCAATTTCACAGTTTCTTCACTTGTTGGAATGCTCCCTCCATATTCATGCATGTCCCTCCACAAATCCTGACTCCATAAGCATGCATATAGGAGCTGGATGATGATGAAGAATCTTCTGCAGATCCCTTATTCCACACACCAAGTAACCGAGGCAATCCTAGGAGTCCAGATGAGCTCAGAGGAGACCCCTCTGATGGCTCCAACTTTCCAGAGAATGACCTCAATCCTGACTCCTCTGACAATGAAGAACAAGTACCATGAGATATATTGGCCAGCCTGGCCAGTGCCATTCAAGCCCTTGCCTGCTTCTCTTGTAAGAAATCAGAAATCTCACAATGAACCAAAGTCCGAGAACTGGACCAGTTTGATGGGATGGACCCCTGCAAACTCCAGGTCTTCCTTGTTCAATGTGAGTTGAACTTTCAAGATCACCCCAAGGCTTTTGCCTCTGACCATGCCAAGGTCACATTCACCTAGTCATACCTAAAGGGTATGGCACTGGAATGGTTCAAACTGGACCTCCTTCAAATAAAAGATCTAACACTCCATCCCTTGTGGATAAACAATTACAGGGAGTTCATTCTGGAGTTACAAATGAACTTCAGACCACATGACCCAGTTGGAGATGCAGAGCATCAGCTGGACCACCTATTGATAAAGGATGGCCAGCATATCAACCAGTATGTCATTAAGTTTAATAGAATCACCTCCTAAGTCCAGGGTTACAGCAAAGATGCCCTCTAGCACCACTTCTACAATGGTCTTCTGGACTGCATCAAAAATGAAATCTCCTGGGTTGGCAAACCCCCCACACTCTCTGAACTTCACCAACTCACTCACTCCATCAACACCTGTTATTGGGAACACAAGTCAGAGATTAGCCAACAGGCAAAATTCACTAGCAACCCTTTCAAAGCATTCAACAAATCCTATTCCTCCAACTCTGACACCTCTGGCTCCAGCTTCTCTAAGGAGTCCAAAGGGAAGTCCATCAAGGCTTCCACCACCACCTCCAGAGCCTTTGCTTCTCCCAAGCCAGACCTGTTGTCCAAGCTAGGGAAGGACAGCAAGCTTACAGCAGTCAAGCATAAGTGCCACTTCGACAACAACCTGTGCATATTCTGTGGCCAAGCAGGACATCAGGCCAAGAAGTGCACAAAGTCAACTTCTCATGCAGCCAAGGGCCATGCAGTCAAAACTTCAGAAGCAAAACTGGAGGCCTCCTTTGAGGCAAAAAAATAGTTTGTGACCTCCATGACTCCACACAAAATGGAGGTTGTGTTGAACCCACCTGTGCATCCAAGGAAATCTGTCTCAACACGTCCACTCTCTTAGATTCCAGATCCCTTATGCCCTCAGTCTCTCTTGTATCATATAACATCTCATTTTTTCCAGCATTGATAGACTCCAGATCATTCAATTGTTTTATAGATATGAAGTTTGTTAATAAACATAAACTCTCCACCTACTCTGTCCCTTTGCTCTCTTTTTGTTTGTTTGATGGAACATCCAATTCCACAATAACTCAAACCCTTGACCTCTCCATCCACTTCCCCTCTGGTGATATCACTCCAACAACATTCTACATCACTCCATTGGATGGCTTCTGTTTTCTTGTTTTAGGATACAACTGGCTAACCCACTATAATCTGTTGATTGACTGGGTTTCAAGCAGTATTTTGTTCTGAGCACCAGAGCCACCCATGCCAGCAACCCCAAGCTCAACTTTACAGCCTCCAAACACACCTCCTCCAGCTAACTCCATTCCCTCCAATACACCAAGTTTCTTTGAACAGAAGGCTCTGCATATCATGCTCATCAGCATGCCCACCTTTATGCTTACCTGTTGCCTTCAAGGCTCAGTGCAGTTCACCATGACACTCCACCTGCCTAACAGTGACCTTTACTCTGCCTTCATCACCTCCAAACCAGTTGACCTCTTTAGGATTCCCCCAGAGTATCATGACTTCACAGATGTATTCAGCAAAAGCAAGGCATCCTAGCTTACTTTGCATTGCAATTTCGATCTGAAGATTGACCTGAAAAAGGAGGCCTCTCCTCCTATAGGCACCACCTACTCTCTCTCATCCTCTGAGCTTGAGTCCCTCTAGACATTTCTTGACAAACATTTAGCCAATGGCTTTATCTGCCCATCCTCCTCCACTCATGCCACCCCTGTCCTCTTTGTTTGCAAGAAGGATGGTTCCCTCCACCTTTGTGTAGATTTCTGTGAACTCAACAAGATTACAAAGAAAGATTGCTATCTACTTTCTTGCATCTCCGACCTCCTCAATGCCCCTAGCCATGCCCACATATACACTAAACTTGATCTCCAGCATGCATACCACCTGGTCCATATCACTGCTGAAGATGAGTGGAAGACATCCTTCCACATGCACTATGGGTCATACAAGTGGCTAGTTATGCCATTTGGTCTCACTAATGCCTCTGCAGCATTCCAGTGGTTTGTAAACTCCATTTTTACAGATCTACTTGACATCTCTGTCATTGTCTATCTCAATGACATTCTCATCTTCTCAGAAGACTGTGCAAAACACAAAGAGCATGTCTGGAAAGTCCTCTGGCATCTCTGAAAACACAGACTTTATGCCAAGCCTGAGAAATGTGAGTTTCATATCAAATCAACTGAGTATCTTGAGTACCAGCTATCTCTGTCTGGACTTACAATGTCTCCCAACAAGGTAAAGGCTATTGTCAATTGGTCTGAACCCCAAAAGGTTCAAGACATTTAGTTGTTCCTTGGTTTTGCTAATTTCTATCAGCATTTTATCACCAACTACTTCAGGCTTGTTATCCCACTCACTCACCTCACACATAAAGGCACCCCCTGGAATTTTAATGAAGCCTGCCACTCCACCTTTCAGTGTCTTAAAGACACTTTCACCTCCACTCCCATTCTCACTCACTGGGTCCCTAATGCCCCACTAATTGTCAAGACAGACACCTCCAATTATGCCATTACAGGCATTCTTTCCCTCTGCTGCCCAGACAATGAAGTCTACCCAGTAGCTTACTTCTTTCATACCCTCTCCACTCCAGAGCTCAACTATAATACCCACAACAAGGAGTTGCTAGCCATCTTCAAGTCCTTTCGGACTTGGCAGCACTATCTCAAGGGCTCCAGAACTTCAGTCAACATAGTAATGAATCACAAGAACTTGGAATATTTCACCACCTCCAAACTCCTTACTCAGTGCCAAGCCCAGTGGTCAGAGTTCCTTTTGCAGTTTAACATGGTCATTCATTTCCATTCTGGTAAATTAGGTGTGAAGCCCAATTCCCTCACTAGATGCTGGAACGTCTATTCCAAAGAGGAGGATAGAAACTATGCTCTTGTCAACCCTTAAAACTTCTGCCCCATCTTTATTCAAGAGCAACTCACATCATCCCTCAGAGCATTGTGTCTAGCAGCTCTGGTCCTCTAAGCCAGTATGCTGTTTGACATCAAGTCCCTGCATAATGACATTCTCTTCACTCTTTCCTCTAACTCCATCTCCTCCATTCATATGATCTTCTCCAAACCCTCTGACTCTTGTTGGTCCATCAACTCCAAAGGCTTCCTATGCCTAGATGATCACATCTACATCCCTGATGCCAATGACCTCTGCCTCCATGTCCTTCATTATAAACATGACCATTCACTCTCTGGTCATTTTGGACAAAACTGTACATTAGAGCTAATCCATTGAGAATACACCTGGCTGGGCATCTGGACCTTCATCAAAGAGTACATCATGTCCTGTACAGCCTGCGCTTGTGCCAAGGTACCAAGACACAAGCCCTATGGGCTACTCAAGCAACTCCTCATTCCCAAAAAGCTATGAAACTCAATCTCCATGGACTTCATCAAGCAACTACCTCCATCCTCCAGTCACACTGCTATCCTTGTTGTTGTGAACAGACTGTCCAAACAATGCATCTTCATCCCTACCAACAACAAGGTAACCTCTCTAGAGTTGGCAAAACTCTTTCTACTCCATGTCTTTTCAAAGCACAGAGTTCCCTCCCATATCACCTCTAATCAAGGCTCAGAGTTCATCTCCCATTTCTTCCACTCACTCAGCAAGGCTCTCAACATCTGCCTTCACTTCACCTTCAGATACCACCTGGAGGGTGATGGCCAAACAGAATGAATGAATCAAACATTGGAGCAGTACCTTCACATCTACTGTAACTACCAACAAGATAACTGGTCTGAACTTCTGCCCCTTGTAGAGTTCACATATAACAATGCTCTGAACATCACCACTGGCATGTCTCCATTCTTTGCCAACAAGGGTTACCATCCCAACATCACCATCTACTCTGAGCAAGACCTTACCTCTGCCTGAGCCCGAGAGTACTCCGTCAACCTCGATTCCCTCCACACATTTCTCTGTGAAGAGATCAGCCTAGCCTAGCAATAATATCAAGGTCCTGTAGATGTTAAATGAACTCTGGCATCAGACTTCAATGTCAGTGATTAGGTTTTTGTCAAGGCCAAGTACTTCAATATCACACATCCCTCAAAGAAACTCTCCAAAAAGAACTTAGGACCATTCAATATCATTGTGCAGGCAGGTATGCTCTCCTTCACACTCTGCCTCCCAGAGAACATGAAGTCTGTACATCTGGTCTTCCATGTCTCCCAATTAGAACCTGCCACCCAGAACACCATTTCTAACCGCATGCAACCACCTTTGCCTCTGGTTGAAGTCAATGATGAACCAGAGTATGAGATCTCTGAAATCTTAGACTCAAAAGTAGACCACTGAAGGAAGAACTGCAAACTTCTATATCTGATCCACTAATCCAAGTACAAAGTTGATGAAGAAACTTTGTGGCTACTTGCAACAGAGTTAGATCATATATCAGAGCTCATCTCAGACTTCCACCTCCAATACCCAGAGAAGTCTGGACCCCATTATATTTGAAATGAATGAGGAAAAAAAAAATTATTACTTCAAGGAAACTACTAAGGTATTTCTACATCCCTAATACCTCTGAACATGTCCTTCGACATGTTCAACACATCCCTGTCCTCATCTAACTCCTCGTTCTCTAACCCCTTCTCATTCTCATTGTTTGGGTAGATCTTTGTGATTTTGAGGTCCACCAGCTGGCCCACTGCTAGGATCAGCAGGTCCAGCCAGCTCCACACCATATCCTGGTGGTCATTGATTGCCCTTACAACCAACTCCACATACTCCCTCATTTCCAACTTACCCCCCATCTCCTTCAATCAGACCTTCTTCCAAGGCATCTTGTTACAAATTTGTGTACAAACTTAACGATACAACAGTACCATGACTGCTTGCTTGCATGCACGAGTACTATTCATGACTCATCCCTGATCACGTGACCTCTTCCGTTCCTTCACATATTCACACCCTTCTCCCTTCACATGTATCACATCTCTTATCTCTCTTCACATCCTTCACGAATCACCGATCACTCTTCCATTCTGATCACCTCACCTTTCTCATTTCCGTCGTTCCCTCCGATCGGTACAATCACTCTCATGAACCCTGCAAGATCCTAGATGGATCTCTGCCATGATCACCCTTCCAGATCCTTCACACCTTGATGATCAATCTTCCCTCTACATTAAACCCTGCAACCTCATCTCTGCTTCTTCCATTCTATTAGATGAGTTGCCTAACCTTTCACTCATGGACATTACCCTTTACCCTAGTAGCCTATAGCATTAATAGCATATACCCTAGACTCAGGACACAGCTTGGTCTGTGCTCCCTTCTGTAACGTATATAAGGGGTTATGAGTTCAGGCTGTTCCCCCAGCCTAATCCACTTGTTTCCTTGCGTCCTACTCTGCCTACCAAGGTGGCCTAGTGACAACAGATCAAGTAAGGGATGGTATTCACCTGGCCCTCTTAACTGAGCCCTGGGAGTGAGCTGTCTGGAGATAAAGCTAACCTCTACTTCTCCCCTCATTGTACCTTCGAATCCTCGTACTACCGAACTGCCAAAGCAAGGCCTACAAGCCAACTTGTTCAAGCACTCGTACAGATCCCAGTAACAGAGAAGAACGGAACACATTCGTTGTACCAAGAACCAACCCATTAAAGATATAAATCACGTGACGTACTCTCCATCGTACCGAGTACTGATGTTATACCTGTGACCTTGAGAGGCTATCATTGCCGTGCAGGTCTTATCATATTAGGACATTCGTTCACAGATATTTAAGCCACAAGTAGCACTACGTCTCTCATTGGAACATGCTTGGGGTTATCGTACATACCCTCGCATCTATGGTAACACCGCCTTTGTTCTCAAGGATAGCAACCTGGTAACAGCTATGCGATTACCCAAGACTTGGAATCCTCGCCCCAAGAGCCGAACATGATTATGCTACATATATTAGGTTGTAGTGTTAGAAGGAAGACAGAACCATGATGCAATAGTTCGTTGGTTATCAAGGACTTGCAAGAGTAGTCCTGGCGTTCACTTATGAAGATAGTCTGACTTGGTCCTCCCCTTATCCCCGATCCCCTCATCCCTGCTGTTCAGCACTCCTTACTTCCGGATGTTATCTCTAGGACTCATCATATCGTTCCCTGGTCATCTGCCAGGTTGGTTGGTTATGTGATTGGGTAGACGGAACTCTTCAGTTCCGCAACAAGCAATAGGCATAAAAGTCACCAGAGCATGAGCTTATGAAGCCATAGTATCGTGAGCAGAGGTTAAAGCTTGTTGAACCTCTTCATGCATGACCGCATATTCACCAGTGAATCCTGACAGACCATTGGCAAACCCCAAACAAGGGACATAATTATGGATGATAGAGAAGGGAGTTTTTCCAGTCGCTAAAGAAACAGAGTTATTATGATGGTATTGAGCCAAAGCAATCCAATTTGGCCAGTCAGTCTGTTTCTTCACAATAAACTTCCGTAGATAAGCAATCAATTCCTGATTGATTCGTTCAGTTTGCCCATCAGTCTGAGGATGGTATGCTGTTGAGATTTTTTGCATGATGTGAAGAAGTTGACAAAGGGAGGAAGTAAAGTCTGAAATAAATTGTGTACCATGGTCAGAAACAATGGAAGAGGAAAGACCGTGTATACACCAAACAAAATCACAAAAGAGCACAGCTAGATTTTTTGAGGAAATCGTTTTTGAACATGGGATGAAGACAACTTCTTTGGAGAAGCGATCAACTATGACACAAATTGCATCTTTCCCTGCAATAGAAGGGAAACCTAAAACAAAGTCCACTGAGAGATCTTGCCATGGCTAAGTAGAGATAGGAAGGGGGAGAGAAGTGACACCCAATACTTGCTGTTTTCCTCATGCAATTGCACAAGCTTGGCAAGCTGTCAAATAGCTTTTTATATCTTTGGTAATACCAGGCCATGTGAACATGCAAGTAATGAGATGTAAGGTGCAGGCTTGACCAGCATGCCCTACCAAAGGAGAGTCATGATATAAGGATAAGCATTGATTTTGAAGTGATTGTGGGATGTAAACTTTGTTGTTTTGGTTCATAAATACCCCAGATCTAAAAACAAAAGTGGAGGGTAATGCGTCAGTCATAGATAATGTGACCTGTTTGACTTTGTCCATAAACGGGGAAGAGAGTTGAATATTTAGGTTAAATACATTAGGGGGAAGGATGGTAATGTTGGTATTTATTTTTTCAGCAGCATCTCCATAATCTGGATGCCTTGACAAAGCATTGGCTCGACCATTCTGAGATCCTGGTTTGTAGGTGATTGTGAAGTTGTATTCCAATAAAATAGCATGCCACCTTGCTTGTCAGGCGGACAAGTCTTGTGGCTTTTTCCAAAACTCGAGGTTCTTATGGTCTGTCCAAATATTGAAATGGTTTAGACCCAGCAAATAGTGTCTCCATTCCTGTAGAGCACAAATAATTGCAAGCAACTTCTTGTCATAGATAGGATAGTTGCATTCTTCTTTAGAGAAAGAGTGGGAGTAAAAAACACAAGGTCTCCATAGACCATCTTCACACTGTTGGGATAGAACTGCCCCTGTAGCAAGATCTGATGCATCTGCTTCAATGCGCATAGGTTTAGTTATATCTGGAAAGACCAATAGCGGTGCTTTTGTGAAATAATCCTTTAGCATGTCAAATGCTTTTTGTTGAGCCTCGCTCCAAATAAATTCTTGATCTTTCTTCGTCAATGTAGTAAGAGGTTTTGAGATTTCAGCAAAATCTTGGATAAAGCGTCTGTAATAATTACAAAGTCCCAGAAAAGATTGAACATTTTTGAGCTTTCGAGGTGTAGGCCAATCTAGAATTGCATCTACTTTGCCTTTTTGCATTTCAACACCTTCTTTGGATACTACCATTCCTAAAAAGTCCACTTTGGGTTGGGAAAAGTGGCACTTTGATGGTTTGGCATAGAGATTGTTATCTCTTAAGCATTGTAATACTTCTCATACTATAGCCTTATGCTCTTCTTTTGTCTTGTTTTTCATAAAGATGTTTACGTCATCTAGATAGATGAGAACACAAACCCACATGTCGTTGTAAATGTCATTCATCATCTGCTGGAATATCGCAGGTGAATTAGTCATGCCAAAGTACATAACAAGGGGTTCATAGGATCCTTCAGGTGTGACAAAGGCTCCTTTCCATTCGTCTCCTTCTTTTATGTGGATGTTGTTATATCCCCATCGAAGGTCTAGAGTGGTAAACATATTGGCACCTTTGAGCTGATCAATGAGAGTGGAAATTAAGGGTAATGGATAGGCATTTTTGATGGTTCCTTCGTTCAAATACCTATAATCCATAACCATTCATTTTTTCCCATCCTTCTTAGGAATAAAGAAGATGGGGGCTGTTTGTGGTGATTTGAAGGGCCTAATATATCCTTTCTTTAATTCTTTCTGAAGGAATGTCCAAACTTCTTCTTGTTCTACTTCAGATAAAGGAATAACTTGCCCTTTCTTGGGAACAAAATCGGGTTTAAGATCTATGCCATGATCCCAAGGTTTTCGTTCTGACATACAAGTAGATTCAGATTCAGAGAAGATGTAGAGAAAATTGTGATATATAGCAGGTACTGCTTTTTTCAACTCTATTTCTTCTTCCTTTGAAATGGTATGGATTGATGTAGTGAGTAAGCTGTACTGTTGACAATGAGGAGTACAGCAGGGAAAGGTGATAGTTTTCTGAACCCAATCGATATCAGGATTATGCCATGAAAGCCAATCATATCCTATGATTATTTGATGCATTCTTAACATGGATACCAATGCATCCAGCATTTCAGTGTGCCCTTGAAGAGTGATGGCTACAGTGACATAATATTGTAGAGTTCCTTGGGTGTTAACAGATCCATCAGCATTGATGGCTTCCAATGGCCTTGCTAATGGTTTCTTTTCCAGTTGGTATTGATCCACTACCTTGGAATCAATAAACGTGTTGCATGCACCTGAGTCTAGTAGTGCTTTTAATGTGACTAAATGGTCTTGACCTTGGTACATGAAATTTATATTGCATGGGATGTTAAACTCTTCATAATGAGCAAGGGTTTTTCCATTTTTTGCAGGGGGTTTATAATTTAAAGAAGCAATGTGAACTGATCTTATAAAGGAATTAAGCACACTATTTTTGTTTTCCGGTGCCACACTTATTTGAGATACCTTTACAGAAATTCCAAAAGCGCATTTTATTGCAGTGTCCAGTTCTGAACTATCAAAGTCAGAACATGCACTAGTAGTAATGGACCTAGGTAGAACTATTGTTCGTTGACCAAAGTTACCCCTTTCAACTCTGGTCTGCTTTAATTTAAAGACACCTTTGAAGCTTGTTTAGCCTTTTCTTCGGAGGTAATCCTATCTCTTCAATATGCCTCAGCTTCTTCAGTGGTGTACTGTGCCCACGACGCCATTATTTGTGGAGATAACACAGCTTGTGCTGCAACAGCAGCAGAGTCTCTTATGTTGTATAATTGTGCTGTGTGCCAACCATTTGCATCTGGTTGGGTAGAGAACTCGATACCAACCATGTAGTTTTGGACGTAATCTTGTGAAGGTACATATTTACCCCATTGATTATAGGTCCCTTGTTGTCGAACAGGGAATCATCTAGGCAATTTGCAATCTCTTGCTATATGCCCTAATCCATTGCAGTTGTAACACTGAACATTTGGATTTGTTGGATTCTTAGAAGGGAAATGTTGTGGATCCCTATTTGTTATAGGTCTGGTTTGTTGTGCCCCAATGTCCATGGGTGCACCTCTTCCGGGTTGCATTCCTACAGTGGTGAACTTGGGGTTTGCGGCTGGGGGATGTGCAGCCAGGTTATATAGTTGAGGGGGAAATGGAGGTCTAATTTCTGGAGTGAATGGTGGTCAAGATGCAATTTGAGGGGGTCGGAATGTTTGGAAGTTTCCCCTTTCTTCTTTTTCCTTTTTGAAAGCCAAACCTACTTTCTTGACAAGTTCTTTGAACTCATCATAGGATATATTTGAATCTTGCAGGTTTACTTGATGGTAGATAGGCTGATCTACCAATCGTTTCAAAAGCATTAGAGCATGGTCGTCAGAGATTTCTGATTCTTTTGCAAGCAGCTCAAACCTACTGAGCCACTCGAATGTGTTTCTTCCTCCTTGTGTCAACTGTTCCAGTTTTGATAGTTGTTTGTGTGCGAGAGAGTCAATTTGGAAGTAGTGGCTGAACTCTTTTTTCAGCCCCTTCATCGTTGGCCATGCTAAATCTCCTTAAGGGAACCCGATTAACTCCTTGCCATCTTTGTCCAATCTGGGTTTTTGTTCAAGCTCTTTGTATTCTTCTAGCTTAAGCCTAGCAAAGAGCTGTGCCTTAGTGCCTTCTAACCTTGAAAGGACTATAATGACACAGAGCTTGTCACTATTCCATGTTTGCATTGATTGCCATAAGTCTATCTTGGTTATCCACAACTTATAGATATCATGTTTACTGTCCCAGTTTCCTAGGTCAGCTATTTTTTTTGTTACATCCTTGGTGGTACTGTTTGTATTCATTTGTGATGTGATAGCCATTAGTTGGGCCAAGATTTCGACGAGTTGCTGTTTAGCAGACATGGCTGGTGGGGGAATGGTTTCTTGATATACAGATTGTTTTAAGTCTTGTGGAGAAGGAGTAGGAGTGTCAGATCGATCTTGATTGTAACCCTCAAAGTCATGAAACTGATGGAACAACATATTGTATTGCTAAAAAGATCTCCTAGACCTATCTTTTAAGATCTACTTGATCTTAGGGATGTTATGGTTTCTAAGCTGGTAGGATTTATGTGATGGATATCTCTTCTTTGCCTTTAATGTCTCAAGTTGGTGTCTGAGTCTTTCCTTCTTCTCTCATAAGGCTTTGACCACAGACAACTGTATCTCCAGATTAATTACCATATCGGTAAGTCTGGCTTGTTCTCGTTCTATGAAAAAGGTGAAGGCTGCTTGCCTAAATCATGTGCTCTGTGCCCAACAAATCCACTCGGGGTGGTTGCTAGGCTCTTCAAGATGAAGGTGATCTATCTGCGCTCTATCTGTGGGGTGCAGATCTTCAGTGTCTCCGAGGTAGTCTTCGATCTCTGAGGTGGCACGATGAGTATAAGGGTACTGTAGTTCAGGGGTTGGATTACGAGGTACAAATTGATGATTAAGAAGGTTCAGAACACTATCCAGAAGTTCCCAACCCATCTGTTGTGCTGGGTGGTCGTTAGGATCAGTCCCATAGGCTGGATCTCTATAAAACCACAGTGATGGGGGGCACAGCGTTGAGGATCTAACACGAAGGTCAGGGTCTTGAAAAAACAAAGGAGATGTGTGACGTTGAGGATTCACTAAATCGGTAGAGAACAGGCA